>NJDD01002976.1:98584-112355 GCA_002245505.1 Calephelis nemesis
TTTCAGAAGGTGTAGGTATGTTGTTTTTTTTTTTGTATACTCGCCCACGCGTGTTACATACTTAAGTAAAATTTACTTACGTATGTATTTATTTATATTTAATGCACTTCATGAGCATTATCATTAAAAGTGTTAGCGTTATGCATTAGCGTTACTATCCTTTGCCCTCCCTTCCCTACCAACCTCCCATCGGCTATGCCCAACGAGTTGCCCAACCCAACGGTCGCCCAAGTCGCCAAGACGCGGGCTTTAGTTTTCGAAAGGTGTATGTTGTTTTTTTTGTATTCTCGTCCACGCGTGTTACATACGTAAGTAAAATGAGCAATGTATAGACTTTATGAGCAGTATCGTTAAAAATATTAGCGTTATGCACTTCTTCTACACATAAACTATAAGTGTGCCAAATTTCATGCTTTTTTCATTTATTTTGTTAATCATTTTGCCTAAATGCCAAAATAAATTGGTCCATCCTTTCAAGCGTGAAGTGATTAACAAGGGAAATTGGGATATATAGAGAGATAAGCTAATCATTTTTTGCAAAGTTTGCCAAATTTTGGAAAGGATTGGTGTTACCACCTTATGTAGTTGTGCTTTTGTGTTAGTGCTCGCTATTGTCATGTTTTAATCTAAACTGTAATATAGTCTACTTACTCTCAACATTAATAATGTCTCTTTTTTATTAAACTAGCGGCACGCCTCAGCTTTGCACAGGTATATAACATACAGATAAACCTTCCTTTTCAGTCACTTTATCTATTAAAAAACCGCATCAAATTCCGTTTTATAGTTTTAAAGATTTAAGCATACAAAGGGACTCAGGGACAGAGGAAGCGACTTTGTTTTAAACTATGTTATTATTAAAGCAATCTCAATATGATTAATTTTATACCGTGAATGAATTATTTAATGGGAACGTCAATCTCGGATAGCGATTTTTGGATAAGAATTGATTAACAATATTGAAATATTCAGTTACCCACGCAAGAGAATTAATTTATCTTCATTACTACTTTTGGCGTCTACACGTCATCTATACTTATACTAGCTGTTCCAGCGAACTTCGTTCCGCCTGTTCAGTTTGTATGGGAAAAATTAAAATGTTGTTTTTTCCCAGTTTTCTCACAATTGAACAGAATAAAACTGCGTGAAACTGCTAGTATATTATATTGCAGTATACGATAGGAATATTCGTTACGTTACCGATTCATAAGTTTACGATGTTAACGTTATATCTAATGGTTTTAAAGACTTCTGTTTGTCCTAAACTTTAATAGTGCAAGCAATTGTTTTGAACGATCGGTAGCTTACGTTCTTAACCTCCGATACAAAGTATTTGTATCCTGTTCACTTAAGGGAGCACCTAGGGAGAGGCAAAAATACAAAATGAAAACGTGCCTGTAGTTAACAAACGCGCAGTCGATTTTACTTAGTCTTTTTTTGTTTGGTACTGAACACTTTCCATATTGGCCCATAAATATTGCCCAGTTTTAAAATGTACAGTTTAGAAATTACAGACTTTAAATTCTCTGTACAAATGGTCCAAATATCGTAACTGGAAACCTGGAATATTTGTACTACTGGATCATTATACATATGTATACAGACATTCATACCTTCATGCCAAATCTCTTTCATGGTATGCAAAGAGCACCGAGTGCCAAGTGTAGTGATTATTGAAGACCAATAAACATCACCTTTTTATATAATATTGCAAGGCAAACAAGCAAACGGATTTCCTGATGGTAAGAATTCGCGCCGCCTACAGACATCGAGCCCCAATGTAAGCAACTTATAAGCTTATGTCATGAGTGTTAGATGATCATTTTAGTGCATTACCGTACACGGTATGGTGATGAAATTTTTTGTAATAGAATAAATGAATAACACAAATACTTTCCCTCGTCAGGAATTGAACCTGAGCCTAGCGATTGGTCAATAGAGTCAGTCATATACACTAGCCCCTCGAACAATTCATCGAACAATTCATTCAAAATCGATAAAGAAATTGTAATAATATTTAATTGTTTTAATAATCAATTTAATTGTGACTATCTAAAGGCAAGGCATTGCCTCCGTCAATATGCAAAGCGAAGCACGAGGTCTCTAGCTAACCACTACTCAACCTATTATATGACTTGGCCGTTTCGTTACTACAACTGTTATATAATAAAAAATATATACGGTCGAATAGAGAAAACTCCTCCTTTTTTCGAAGTCAGTTACAACCCACTAGGTGGTAGAGTTTGACAACAACCGGATTGGTACTACCGCCTTACCTATTCCTGCCGCCATATCGTCATGACGTGTTCCGGTTCGGAGGGTAAGGTAGCCGGTAAACTTACTTTTGCTCGGGGCCTAACATCCCGATCTCAGGTTGGCAACGCACCATTACCACCTTTGGTGTCTCTAGGCGGCGTGGATTTCTTACCAACAGGAAATCCCTCTGCTTGTTTGCCTTCCTATAACATAAAAAAAAGTAAGTAAGTTGTAAGCATTGACTAGTCTTAGCAACATTTTATGTGAAATGTTTTTAATAGTATTCCGTTCATGTTCACTTAGTTTGTATTTACAAGCGCCCTCCTTTATTTCTCTTCCCAGAACTTATGCGTACTCCCTAATACACCGTGATTTATTAGAAATCCGTTCTCAATAAGTAAGTCAACAAACGCTTACTCCGTAGATAGGGTGATATACGAAATCTTCGGATATCTGCCATTATATTCTCCTTATTTACTGACATGCTTCTAAGGCAAAAATATTTTTTTTACCACACAGTATTGGAATAAAGTGCCGTTCAGATATTCCTATTATTTTATCTTTAATGGGACGCCTTCTATGTTAGAAAATTTTTACTGAGAGTAATTCGGTAGTCAGCGACGGGATGTGACAAATCCATTGAGTGCTGATGGTAATAAAGTAATTTGAAATGCTGGATTATTCCATCATTGCAGTAGTTAAAAGGTGCTTTGCAACAACTTTGGAATGATGGTAGTCATCGCTATACCACTTTGATGGGTAGGGTAGTCAGTAGACATACGCATGGCGACGTAACAGTAACAATTATGATATCTATAATTTGTCTTTTATCATCAGGAGAGCTGTCAGCTATACTCACTATCTCATTATGTAAAAAAAGGTTTTCCGCCATGTTTTTACATACGTTCATAACTATAAGCCAAGTCCCTCACGCGTTAGACAGAGAGTATTAAGTGCCAAACCCTTGCAGACCTGCCTTGCTTACTCCACATTAATAACACTATTCATACAAACACGCTAGTTTTGTAAACTCAACACCACCCTCTGATGAAATCCGAGCAATTAGATCGTGAAATATCAACCTAGTCTCCCAGGGTATCTTCATAATCCACATTTGCATTGTAATAATAATAATAAATATTTCTGAACAAGTTACACGAGTTGTATCTAACACCAAAGTAAGCAAATTACATGCTTGTGTTATGGGTGTGAGTCAACGATACTAATACATAGAATCACTTAAATAGATACCAGAATAAATTTAAGAAACACCCAGACCCGGAAATGCAGACATCTAAATGATCATCACACAAATGCCTTCCCCCGTCGGAAATCGAACCCGAGCCTCGCGTTTGGTCGATTTAGTTAGGCTTGTACGTTAGCCACTGGACCGAGGGGGTGGTCAAATATTAACTATATTATAAATGTATATCTGCTATTTCAATCTTTCAATTGTCATTCTTACCAAAGGACCAATTCAGCGACGAATGCCCTTTCTCATTTTAACTCTAACTCTTCCTCTGATTTCACTTTTTTTTATGTTATAGGAAGGCAAATAGGCAGACGGATTTCCTGATGTTAAGAAATTCACGCCGCCTAGAGACACTAAAGGTGGTAATGGTGCGTTGTCAACCTGACGCCGGGATGTTAGGCCTCGAGCAAAAGTAGCAAAAGTTCACTGTTACGAATGCGGTCAATGATCATTACAAGTTAGATTTTCTGTACCGCTCTTATTTCGACCGAATGTATACCACACTCCCGCCCCGTTGGGATCAACACAAAATTATACAGGATAAGCCAAAAGGTATTGACTTTAAAAAAGTATATTCACTCCCATATCCCCGAAGAGGTAGGCAAATGCACAACCAGGGCATCATACGACTAGCCGAAGACACTAAGTCCTATAATGTGATAGGTCGCAAGCCTATCGCCAACCAGGCACACATCTAATCCCGAGCAACTTTGTTATTAGGAAACGAAAATTCAAATGCTTCATTTTTTTTCGTGTTGTCCGAACCGGAAATCGAAACCGGGACCTGAAGAAGTTAAGCAATTTTAATAAAATAATGCAACCCCGCGTAGAGGTGACTTCTAAACCAGAAGCAAAGCAACGATAGCACAGGGTTACTATGTTTTATGAAAATCCGTGCAGCTTGTCACGATTATAAGAGAAAATTGGCATTTACTACAACGGTAGCCTCTGTAGTCTAGCGGTTCAGGTGTTGAACTTGACCGCATGAGGTCCCGTTTTCAAACACCCGGGTTCAACAAAAAAATTGTATTTTTAAATTTCTGATAAAAAAATGTTGTTTGGGATTGGATATATGCCCAGTTGGCGATAGGCTTACCACCTATCACACTGTGGGACTTAATATCTTCGGCTAGTCGTGGGTGTCCTGGTTGTACCTCTGCCTACCTCTGAGGGGATATGGGCGTGAAGACACTTTTTTTTACTTCAATGCTAGACTACAACCACAATATACTACAACAGAGGTTGTATATAATTCGCCACTTGGACGAAGCTGGAGATGGCAGGTAGTCTTGTATGTATCCCTGATAAACAAGTTGTATATAGACAGCTTTACGCGACTCAATAAGCCACGAGAAGCGGAACCGCAGCTGTGAACACACGGTGTTAGTTGTTACGGAAGATATTGAGAGAGTTCAGAACTTATACATTTGTTTAACCTACAAAGTTACATAGTGTATACCTAATACACAGTCTTAACTGTTTCTTTATTCGTCATAGGTATAAGGCTTTAGAAGTAGGTGCAATGCTTTTTTTACCTCTGGCTTTAAAGTAAGACTTTTGAGGTAGGCTGCCTGACAGACATCCTACTAGGTGGTTCTACAGGCTACTGGGTTTCGCAGAGTCTCGCCCGAATTGGTACCGCCGCTTTACCTACTCTTGCCGCCATAATGTTCCGGTTGGGAGGATAAGGTAGCCGAAGAACCTAGTTTTGCTTGGTGCCTAAGTATCCCGGCCTCTGTTTGGCAACGCACCCTTTGGTGTCTCTAGGCGGCGTGAATTTCTTACCATCAGGAAATCCATCTGCTTGTTTGCCTTTCATTATCATAAAAAAAAACACAGCACAATTATGAAGCCATGCCACAGCTGTGACCACAATGCCTTAGTCTGTAGCTAACTACACAGATAGAAAAGATAAACTCAATATATTGTAATAAGTTCTGAACACTTGGCCTAATGAATTTGCTTAACTTAGATAAGTTTTGTGTGCACTTATTATCACTCAATATATTGCGGTTTTTTACAAATTTTGTTGAATTATTAGCGTTTTCATTATATATAATATATGAATATTATTACAATCATAACAAAACCCTGTTTTTATTATTAACAAATTAAAATAACTAAGTTATAAAAACCGACTTTAAAACTACAAAGTAAAAAATTTTTCTTTTTGTTGGCCGACCCGGGATTCGAACCCGGGACCTCATGCAGTCAAGTCCAACACCCGGACCGCTAGACCACAGAGGCGATGAAATAAATCGAGGTAGGTGAAAGTAGATAAAAATGTTCATAAAATAAAAACTAATGGGCCTACCTGAATCGTTTTTTTATGGGACCATTTCGTAACTATTCCGCACCAAACAAAAAAAGAATTACGTAATTCGGTTCAGAAACCTCGGCGAAATTGGTGTAAACAATACTTACACCGAAAATTTACCGGCCGAATTTAGAACCTCCTCCTTTTTTGGAAGTCAGCTAAAAACGACAAACCAAAAGACAAACAGAATATGTGAAAGAATAATTTATGTTCCTGAAATTCAAAAAAAATATTGATTACTTCCGAGATTGTAAGAGACGAACGTAAGTTCTTAACCGAGTTAGAAAAAAGGAGGAGGTTTTTGACTCCCATATACTTTAATGTATTTCATCGATTTCGCGATCATTTCTAAATCGATTTATAAATATATATATTTAAAAAGCGTATTTCGAGGTGGTCCCATTGCCACCAAGCCTGGGTGCGACGATAGAATGCCAGAGAAATTGAAGACAGAAAATACTTAATTTTTGTGTGTGTATATTTTGTGTGACGGTTTAGGTACTTATCAAAATCGAAGTTGGTTTTTTGAAGTTTTAAAGTACATCTCACTTACATCTCTACTGTGAGTAGAGATGTTAGTGATGCAAGTAATGTTAGAGTAGTAGAGAACTACCCTAACCTTAAAAATTCCTGTCCATGTAATTCTTATTATTAACCTATGTCGTGGTCCCCGTGTCTTTCAGAACCTCCGTGATGATCACTCCCAAGAGACGAGCTAAGGGTAAAAAAGTACTGAACGACTTACCTAGGACCACCATCTTGTATATATATATATCAATAGTAGTGTAGAATTGCACATAAGGCAATGAAGTGATATTATGAGAAAGCTTGACTAACAAAATTAACCTGATTTGTCTGATACAATGTTGCACATCGTAATGTAACAATCATTGATTTAATAAAAAATCTTGTCTTTCTAAGCCCAAACCTTTTTTTGTTTCTTTTTAATCCCGTCAAAGCAAATGAAGCAAAGTGCAATAGCTAGGCAATATTATATTTAAACACACTTGATGCCTAGCATAACGGCATTAGACAGCGACCACAAGTAAATAAGGGGGTCCTCTTATTTAAAAAAAAAGTATCTTCACGCCCATATCCCCGAAGAGGTTGGCAGAGGCACAACCAAGGCACCAACGACAAGCCGAAGACACTAAGTCCCACAATGTGATAGGTGGCAAGCCTATCGCCAACCGGGCACATTTCCAATCCCAACCAACACTTTTTTTTTATTAGAAAATTGGAAAAATCCAATTTTATTTTTGTTGGCCGACCCGGGATTCGAACCCAGGACCTCATGCAGTCAAATCCAACACCCGGACCGCCAGACCACAGGGGCGATAAAAGTATCTTCACGCCCATATCCCCGAAGAGGTAGGCAGAGGCACAATCAGGGTACCCACGACTTGCCGAAGATACTAAGTCCCACAATGTGATAGGTAGCAAGCCTATCTCTTATATTTATCTCGCGTAAACTCCAAATTTGATATTCCATCATCCTTTCATGAACCATTGACCTCAGTTCGAATGAGTACACTTTCACCAAACGTTCACAATGAGTATAAAAGGGTTCACGTCTTTTGTGTACAATTTAGGCGCGGAAAACTATAGGCCCCTTTCATACTGTGCGGTGTGGCACTTTATAAATCACAGCATCCCGAGTATTTTTTTTAGAATTTATTTCGCTATCACGATTGTGTTTAGGAGATTAAATTGATATTCTTTTGGCTTGATTTAGTTGAGTTAGATAGAGACGATGATAAGAACTTAATACAGGGTGTATTTGACACCGTAACGAAAACTTCTGTGGTAGTTTAGATACATATCAGACTTCAAAATTCCTTTTACAGTTTTTGTCGGGAACAAGTGGTTAAATATTTAGTGGTTTTTCAGCTTCAATGTGTAGCGAACAAAGTATATGCAATAAGCCGCGCGTTGCGATCTGTAAGTGCCGACCCAATATGCTGTTTTATTATATTGCCGTTTTTAGTAAAAATGTGTTATTTATTAGATATCAAATAAAAATCGAGATGCCTTAGATAGTTTTAATGAAATAATAGTGAAATAAATAAAAAAAAATTAATTTCTGAATCAATATTCCAACAACATATGCAAGTCTATCATTTACAGAATCCATGGTTGCATTTTTCGTTATGCCGTCATTTACATGGTGTATATTGAAGTAGTTTATTTGCAAACGTGATAGTGACGTAAAACCCTTTCAAATATTCACCCGTGCTACCAAACATATTAAAGAAATTTTATTTTTTTATTGTAACAAGTAAAAAAAAGTATCTTCACGCGCATATCCCCGAAGTGGTAGGCAGAGACACAACCAAGACACGCACGCAATATAATAAGTGGCAAGCTTATCGCCCACTGGGATCACATACCCAATTCTAGGCAACGTCGTTTTTATTAGAAAATTGAAAATACACATTTTCTATTCCTTTGTTGCCCGACCCAGAGATTGAACGTCCGGGGTTATGATGTCAAGTTTGTCACCGCCTGCTAGATCCAGAAGCGATACGATAACAGCAATTTTATAACAACGTTTTTTTTTTTTTCAAATTTTGTTTAAACAAACACATGTATTTCTTCGAAACAATACTTGTCAGTGGTTAATACAGATAGACTTTACAAAGGTTTTTGTAAATTTAAAGGTTTAATTTAAAGGTTTTTCTAATTGATACTTATATAAATGGCTCACTGAAATCATCTCAGTCACCTAACCACCCGAGCTTGTTTTTGCAGATATCAAATAATTTTGTTAATAAACAGCATTGACTTTAGCAAAAATACAACCAACATCTATGCGCAAGTGTAGATTTAAACTTAATTCGTGTGTAAAGTACATGCATACAAATAGATGGATTTCACGTTACTTACGCTATCAATAACTCAGTTACATTACCAGTAAGCAATGAAATTATTTAATTTATAAGATTTCAGGCAACGTAGATAGAAATCGTATAAAAATTGCAGGACTATGCAAATCTACGTCGCAAAGTTTCTATCACATAACGTGCTTGTACAGTGTGGAATGACCTTAGCCAAATATTAAATTTCCAATGAAGAAAGTTTAAGTTATATAACCCGCCTGTAGAAAATAATTTACAGTAATGTATGTTAAAATATAGCAAATCTTTGTATCACAGTAAAACCCGCATAACAATAACTTGTACTTGTAATTACCGAAACAGTAGTGACCTGATTTGTGTTAGAAGTATAATATACTAGCCTATGCCCGCATTCTGTCCGTTTGCATTAAAACAGACCGAATACATGACAGATTACAATGGTTTAAAGTCGACCCTCTTATCTTCGAAAACAAACTTCGTCAGGATTTTTTAAGTGAAACTTCTTTAGAATCGTTGTGATTTTAAAACGGGTGCAACGAAAAACGACAGGTAAGAGACACAAATAAATATTCATCTCATTCTTTTGTCGATTTACTGAAGTTTCATTTCTATTGTGTGTTAATCGCACACACACCTTTTTTATATATCAAAACATGATAATATATAAAAAATCTAATCTTTTCAACTATTTGAGTGATCTATTCCAGTCATTGTGTTAATAACAATTTTAACGAACAAGTTTATTTTCACAACTTTAAAATATGTAGGTATCCTATCCTACTTCTATTATACATATAATAAATTAGAAGTTTTGTTTGTTTGTTACTCCTTCACGCAAAAACTGCTGAACTAATTTACATGAAATTTGACAAACATAGAGGGTAAATTGACTTAACACACAGGATAATTTTTATCCCGAAAAATGTTCCTGCGCGACCATTAACTACGCGGGCAATGCCGCGGTAACAGCTAGTAGAAAATAAAAAATACATATTAAACAAAAAAAATTACAAAAATATATTTTTGTTTCACGCTTAAATTTGTAAGGGCTATTCTCAGTAGTTGATTTCCAGACGTATAAAATAAGCCCAAATATGATATGATAATTAATGTTCCTGTAATGAAGGAATAATAGGATAATGAGGAGTCCCTTTGGCCACCTTTCGGTTTCATCATCAGATCAGCTTCATGTTATATTAAAAATAATCAAATACAACTTGCTAGAATCAATCCAGATTTTAAAAGCTTGTAATAAAAAGATAATCATTAATATTTTTAGATTTTTCCACACATACAGAGACACAGGAGTGTCTTTTGTAAAAAAATACACATACACGACTAAACTCATCCTGTATATAGAAAACCACAATACATAGGGCGATGCATTTGATTTAGCTCGGTCAGTTTAAGCAAGGACGTATGCGCGTGCGCAGATCTCGTGACTATTGTAGTGCTAGTGTCATACTAAAAATGGATTTCTATGCACTGTGTTTGTTTCTTGCAATTTGTTACATTACTTCTGTGTATGGACAAGATTGCAAAGTTGGTGGAAAAAGGGTACGCTTTTTTTGGTGATATATATTATTAACTAGGCAAGAAATATTTTTTCTATAGCAATGGAAAACAAACAGTTCAGAACTTCTGAATTCAAGTATTATTTGTCGCTTGGAGACAATTACTGAGCCTCTTCCTTGAGCAAATGAGCTAGCCACTTAACACTATAAAGAGGAACACGACCGTAGCGAGCATTGACGTTATGTCGGTAGAAATAGAAAATCTAACAATACAAATCCAGGCACCGTAAAACTATGAATAGTCCCAGGTGCTGGCGACATACCTACTCTTGCCTCTGTCACGTTTCCAAATGTCGCAAACTAGACCAATATTAATGCAGTTTTAAATAGTGAAAAGTTACGTTACTGGATTCTACAGTTTACTAAACTATTAAATTTTTTTTGTAATAAAATAGCGAGAAGCAAACCACGCGCCTGATGGTTTAACGATTTTAATACATAGAAATACCTAAATAGATCCCAGAATAAATTGAATAAACACCCAGGCCCGGAAATGCAGACATCTAAATGTTCATCACACGAATGCCTGCCCCCGTCGGGAACCGAACCCGAGCCTCGCGATTCGTTGGTGTAGTTAGACGTGTGTGCTAGCCACTTGACCAACGAGGTGGTCAAGAGGTTAGATCAATATTTATGATATATTATTTATCTTAACTAAACAGACTCGTAGAAATGTTATTTAGTATAATAACAGCAAATGTATATAAATATATATAATAATATGATGTCTGCAGCATTCATATATTTTTTTTATTTATGATATTGGAAGGCAAACAAACAGTCGGATTTCCTGATGGTAAGAAATTCACGCCGCCTAGAGACACCAAAGATGGTAATTGTGCGTTGCCAACCTGAGGTCAGGATGTTAGGCCTCGAGTAAGTAAGCCCGGACCAACACGGGGAATATATTAAATACTGTTACTTCACACTTTTATTTTGTCTATATGTGCAGTGCGCTGATCACGAGCAATGTTGCGGAGGATGCTGTTTCGAAGGGTATTGCATAGACAGTAAGTGTTTTATAAAATCATACTAATCCTAATCCTAATAATATTATAAAAGAGAAAGTTTGTATGTTTGTTTGTTTGTTACTCTTTCACGCTAAAACTGCTGAACCGATTTTCATGAATTTTGGCACACACATAAGAGGGTAACTTTGATTAACACATAGGATAGTTTTAATCCCAAAAAATAATCCTATGGGACCATTAAGCACGCGGGCAACGTAACGCGACGCAAGCAAAAGTAACATTTAGTTATGCATATTATTGGAGGTTTTAAAAAGGTTCAAGTAAAAAATGCGATATTTTACTGAAGGAGGTTATCGAGGAGGTTTAAGATGGTAAATTTACTTCCAACTACGAACAGCTGCAAAACCTGGGACCTCTTAAAGCTCTGCTTTATCCCTTATAATGCGGAACCTTTATCGCCTCTGTGGTCTGGCGGTCCAAGTGTTAGACTTGACTTTATGAAGTACCTACCGGGTTCGATCCCCGGTTCGGGCAGCAAAAAAAATTAGGAAATGTATATTTTCAATTTTCTAATAAAAATAACATTGTCCGGGATTGGATATGTGCCCGGTTAACTATAGGCCACCTAGGCCACATTGTAGGACTTATTGTCTTCGGCTGGTTGTTCTTCCGCCCACCTTTTCATCGATATTGTCGTGAAGATGCTTTATTGCTTTATAGATTTAGCCTATTTTTTGAGGAAAGGGGTCTTACACGTGATAACTACAATAATATTAATATTATCACAAAATACGTGGTTATAGGAAAGAGTCGAAGATCACGTATTTTCTTCAGACGTGTCTAAATACTAATTACGACTTTTATTAAATTCATCGCTAATCTACAAAATCTTAGTTATTAATTCTTATGTATATGTGTTTGTCACCTTACTTCTCCTACACGGCTGGGCTGCTTTGATTTAAATGGTTTGTATAATAAACATAAAATGAGATGGTTTGCAAACACGTCGGGACCAGGTAGGTGGCGCTGCTGTCGGTATGTCACCAAGTTAAGGAAGTACGGAGTTTGACGGGTCAGTTAGTAATATAAATGAATGTATTTCAAGCTAGGAAATAAAGGAGAGAACATTTTTTAAGCACTAAAAAAAGCCTCAGAGATGGTTTTTTAACAACTCTTTCTTCTCTTACTCTTACCATCTCAGATTATTTGGACTTCTGCATAAAGGAACGAGCCCACACATAACAAACTAAATTAACATAAATGTTTCATATTGAAATTGTTGAGTTTAAAGATCCAAAAAAATATAATATTAATCTCAATGTTTTTGTGTAGGTATACCATTTTGCCAAGCGTGGGTTGGTTTAATTTAGCAGAAATCTTAGTTGGTCCAAAATAATGTTAAATTTTAATTTATCTATTCTTCTAATAAAATATGTTTGTAATAAAACTGTGGAAGACTTAAATCTACACATACTATTTTAATGTTACTAGTGGTCGCCAGTTGGTTGAAAATAAATTTTAATATCTTGTTGATAAGAATATCTTCATTTCTCATGACTTTGTTTCAAAACTTTTTAGTGCGACATCTATGATCTTTTATCATTATCATCAATATATTTGTTTGCGTCAAATGTATGGTAATAAGGGAAATTATTTATTTATTGATTAAATGTACTTTATAAGCATTATTATTAAAAATTTTAGCGTTCTGCACTTTTCCTACACATAAACTATAAGTCTGCCAAATTGTATGCTCCTGCGTCAGTGCAATTTTCGTAAAAAGGGGTCCAAAGTTTTGGCATTACGTATTAATATATAGAGTATAACCACAAAGTGGGTACATAAAACTAAAGAGAGTTTACATTTATGTTCACAATCTATCAAGTAACATACGTAACATTTTGTTTACCCAAAAATTAGGAAGAAATATATAAATTAACAATGTATGACAATTAATTGTATGTTTTTAATCATATTAGCATAGGTTAGAAAATCATGATATAATTATATTTTTATTGAAGAGGGAAAATAGATTATTAATTTAGATTATTACTTATTTGAGTCATAATCCAAAAAACATATTTTCTATTTCACTGGACGTAGAAATAAGAGTAAAAATTAAAAAAATTAGCGGTAAAATAAACGAACCAGCCAACTCCAATCACATCATCCTATCAAAATTTTGGGTACTTAGGTGACATAATTATTTAAATCAATTTCGGTTTTTTGTAGTTATTTATAAATAACTAGCTGTTACCCGCGAGGTCTCTATGTGTTAATCCAAGATACTCTCTATGTGTGTGCCAAATTTCATAAAAATCGGTTCAGAAGTTTTTGCGTGAAGGAGTAACAAACAAATATACAAACTTTCACGTTTATAATATTAACAGGATAGGATGACTCTTATTTTTCCTTTTAAATAAAACAATATGCCGAAATATAACATACATACATACATATCTTCACGCCAAGTCCCTTACGGGGTAGGCAGAGAGTATCGAGTGCCAGACCTCACGATCCTGACAAACCTGTCTTGCTTCCTT
>NJDD01002976.1:113039-125960 GCA_002245505.1 Calephelis nemesis
GACCTGAAACCGCCTTGAGCCTCCCACAATGTTCCATCTGACATACCTTGCATTCTCCTTTCAACTATTTTTCCATGCACTTTTGATGCTAAACTGATCAAACTAATCAAACTAAATCGAAATATAACATATGCTTAAATTTAAGACAAAAGATTAACTCTCTCATCTGAGCTTAAAAAACTCTGACTCTTCAAAAACATTAAATTGAACGTAAAGTCAATAAAACCAAACGATCTTGTTTTAAGCAAATATAATATTTCAGGAAAGGTTTTTCATTTCACAATCATCAAGCATTCATCAAATATAGTCTATGATCCAAATGAGTAATAACTCGGATCATCATCATTATTCCAAAAGTACACTTTCACTTTTATTATTTTTTATTTCGACTGAGTTTTTTTCGATTTCTTGTCTGTTTGTTATTCGACTGCTCAGCCTTTTATGTACAAGAAAATTGCATTATTAAGTGTACCTCAAAATGTATTTTTCTTCTATTATAAAAGCAACTTTGACCGGGATTGGATGTAGGTATGCCCGATTGCCGATAGGCTTGCCACCTATCACATTTTGGGAATTAGTATCTTCGCCTAGTAGTGGTTGCCCTAGTTGTACCTCTGCTTACCACTTGAGGGATACGGGCTTTACTTTTTATTTAACACGAGATTTGCAGAAACGAAATTGAAAAGGTATTTATGAATCTTGGTGTTGTGTATTTCCGCTAGTCTGCCTTGCGTATCTCTATCTATCTCTTATATCTCGTCTATCGAGGATATGGCATAAAGTAATTTTTTTACTCAAACAAATACCTTTACAAATCACTAACATTTATACTTAAAGACAACAAAAATCAATGTAAATTTTTGTGACAAAATCTAATTTATAAAAAAGTAAAGATAAAATTCCTATTATATTTGTGTGGGCGTCAAAGTAATGCCTGAACTTAAAATTCTTCATTATTTGTTATATCGCTCGAAATTCGGCATTCAGCGTAATTAATTAAAATTATTGTAACTATTTATTTAAAAAAGTATCTTCACGCCCATATCCCAGAAGAGGTAGGCAGAGGAACAACCAGGGCACCCACAACTAGACGAAGATACTAAGTCCCATAATGTGATAGGTGGCAAGCATATCGCCAACCGGGTACGTTTAAAATCCCGACCAATTTTTTTTATTAGAAAATTTGAAAAATTCAATTTTCTTCTTGTTGGCCGACCCGGGCCGGGGTTCGAACTCGAGACCTCATGCAGTCAAGTCCAACACCCGGACCGATTGACCACAGAGGCGATATTTATTTAAAAATTGCATTTATTTAACTTTGTTTATAATCTGAGGCCAAATTAATAGAATTGATTTAGTTAGATCAATTTCAATTAATCCTTTAATGTAATTCATGACACAAATATCTGCAATGTTGCTATTTTGTAAAATTACAATTGTAAACAAATATAAGTAAAATTATTAAGCAGCGTTTGGTAATAGCAAAATAGAATACAAGTTCAAGCCCATAGCCCCCAAGAAGTAGGCAGAGGCACAATCAGGGCACCCTCTAGTCCAAGACACTAGTCTTAACTCTTACAATGTGAAAGGTGGCAAACCTATCGCCAACCGGGCGCATATCCAATTGCCCGACCCGGGCATCGAACTCGACAGTCAAATTCGACGCCAGACTACTAAGCCTCAGAGGTAATAATACAATGAGCGTAACATTTTGAGATATGCGATATGTGAATCAATTTTGCTTATTGAGTTGTGATTTTATAGTCTATTCGATAGTCGGTATGCAGTACCGGTATTGTTATTTTCTAACAGAACACACACACACATACATAATATAATTTGCATTTAAAGAATACTTTATCAGTGTAGTGTAGTACTGTAATGTATAAGTGTTGAATAGACTATGTGCCTTTCTATGATTTTGTTTAATTATGGCATGGGCTTAACAACTGCCAAATTCTAAGAGGTTAGATATTAGACGTATCCTTTAAGCTCGATCATCACTATCTCTCCATCCCTTTGTCCTATTTCCCTTTGTATGCTTAAATATTTAAAACTACGTAACGGATTTTGATACGTTTTTTAATAGATAAATTGATTGAAGAGCAAGGTTTATATGTTTGCTTAAATCTTTGAAACTACGCAAAGGATTTTGATGCGATTTCTTCAACAAATAAAGTTATTAAAGAGAAAGGTTTCTAGATCCGTGCGAAGCCGCGGCGGGCCGCTTGCATAGTACGAGTACATTAAAATTAATACGTTCTCAATTAATAAAAGATAAACATAGAAATCAAAAAGTGTTATCTCGGCGTATTTAAATAATTTACACAGTATTTTAAATTTTAATGAAGTTTATTTAAACAAATTGGAATTTGGAATTACTGGATTGTTTTAATTAAATCAAACAAATACTTACAAGCCCTTGTTGCGAGGATCGCACAGCAGAGAAAATCGGCTCTATTCATAGTTGATTTTGTAGTTTAGATTGTTGGCATTCAGAATATTTTCAAAGCATAGATTTTTGCTATTTTTGAGGATAATAGGAAAAATAATAAGTAATAAGTATATCCACGCCCATATCCCCGAAGGGGTAGTGAGAGGCAAAATCAAGGCACCCACGACTAGCCGAAAATACTAAGTCCCACAGCAAGATAGGTGGCAAGCCTATCGCCAACCCGGCACATATGCAATCCCGGGCGTTATTTTTATCAGAAAATTGAAAATATACATTTTCTAACTTTTTGTTGCCCGACAAGGGGATCGAATCCAGGACCTCAAAAAGTCAAATCTGACGTCGGACCACTAGACCACAGAGGAATAATAACGTTTTAATTTTTCCATAGAGACTGAACCGGTATTTAACGAAATTCGCCGGAGCAACTAGTATTAGAACATAAATCAAAATATTTTTTTGACATAAATCATATAAAAAGGTACTTGTGACCCGTCTTAATGATACTAGACTAGTTTTATTTATATACAATCAACTAAATTATACATTTTTTAAGAAAAGAGTACACTAGTTCATAAAAAGTTTACAACTTATCTGTTGTTGTGTATATCCTTAGGCATTGGTGATCACTTGGCCGTATACAGCTACATGTAAAAAAAAACAAACATTTTATAGAAAATCGTACATTTTCTATTACATAATATACTTTCGTTATTTTTATATGTGAGTTTATTCTTTAAATGAAATCCTTTTCAAAAATTGTTAAATAATTAATGAAAAAGGCTTATTCATATAAACCGCTTAGACAATAATCCTTAACAAGAGATAAGGGACATTCCTGTTGAATCTAAAATCAAATAAGTATATTGTTAATCTTAATATCCATGTTTTCATAATACTACATGTTAAAAACTCAATTATGCAATTTTATTAAAAAAAATATTCCAATTTTCATAAAAGCTTAACACAACTGACTGACTTATTGTGGTTTATTATTTCTTATTTTAAAACGACTCAAAAAAGAAGGAAGTTTTCAATTCGTCTCGTTTTTTGTATGTATACGCGATTACTCGGCCACTAAACAAACATTTGGATGGGTTTTCATGGAAAGATAGGTCTTGAATCTAAGGTGATTTCATAATTAGGTCGTCACCATACACAAATACTTATGCAGTATACCTAACTCAAAACTACTATAGTCTGTTTATTGTAACAAACGAGTACCAAATCAGAACGCGCCTTTATAATTTCACAATGAGCACAAAGCGTTCTGATTAGTTGAAATGAACTTTATGTTGATTACGTTGACCAATAGCAATGCAAAACATTTTTTTGGAAGTCGTTTGTTAAAAAAATACAGTATAGTATGATGTTGATAAAATGTATGTGAGATCATCTCAATATAATTAGCTATCATTTGAAAACAGAATTAACAAAACGCAACTTGGTACTTACTGAATTGGTTGAAGTCTGTTTTTGTAGTTTTTTTTAATCACTTTACGTAAGATTACATGTTTTACGAGTCCTAAAAAGTTTTTAAACCTAAACCTTAGCCTTAATTGCCTTAACCTTATCCTTAACCTTATTGTAAGTAGTTCGGTCTTGTCTATTGACCTCTGCTTTGAAAACCAGTCACTAAAGTGACTGAAGTTATACCTTTTTTTGCGATACATTAAACTAAAAACAAATCCTTTATTTGCAAGTCAAAGTTTGTATCGGTTGAACGAATCTGGTAAATTACACACGGGATTTGCGAAATCTTTTCAATGCAAAAAGGTTTACCCAAGCGAATTAACTCGAGAGTACATAGTAGAACATCTAGGTAGGTATATATTAATACGTGACGTAAAAACTTGGGACCCCATTTCACGCAAATTGCGTGGACGGAGGAGCATAAAAATTGGCACACTTATTGTTACATACATAGGAGAAGTGCAGAACACTAAGATTTCTCAATAATAAAGCTTGTAAAGTACATTAAATCAATAAATAAAACACTGATTACACTACCATGCGTTTGACACTTACAAACAAAAAATAACGATAAAAGATCACAGATAGCGTACCATACAGTTTGGAATCAAAGAAGTTGGTCTTAAGAAATGAAGATGGCGTTCTTATCAACAAGATAATAAAATTTATTAATTCGACCAACGGGCGTCCACTAGTTTTTTTTTTAATCCACTTTAATATTCTTAATGTCTCTAGCGGCCATGTAGCCGGCGTTGGTCTCTGATGAGGTCCCGAATTCAATTCCTAACTCAAACAACAAAAGTAGGTATTTTACAAATTTTCTATTAAAACCAACACTGCCCGGGATTGGCTTTGAGCATCACGTTGTGGGGCTCAGTGTCTTCGGCTATTCGTGGAAGCCATTGATGTACCTCTGCCTACCTCTTCAGCGACACGGGCGTGAAAAGAGACTTTATTATTCTTAAGGACGTTTGGAAGTTCCTTGGATAAATTTGTCTATGGTTTTGAATAATTTAACAATAAGTCTACTTCTAATATAGGTTGTGACTTGACTGTTTTAGAAACTAAAACTAAGTCTAATATTAAATTCAAGAACACGCAAGCGGCCCTTAAAAAATCAAATTGAAAGAGAACTGAACTAACAAAAATATAATCTATTATATTATATATTGTCTAGCGGTTCAGGTGTTGGACTTGACTGCATGAGATCCCGAGTTCGAATCCCGGGTCGGGCAACACAAAGAAAACTTGGTTTTTCGAATTTTCTAATAAAAAAAATATTGCTCGGGATTGGTGGACTTAGTGTTTTCGGCTAGTCGTGAGTATCCTGGTTGTGCATTTGCCTACCGCTTCGTAGATATGGGTGTGAAGATACTAATAAAAAAATGTACTACTCAAAAATCCGAATTTAGAGCTTTCTAATCAAAGTCTGTTCAGATGAAAACTTTAAAAAAATCATCACGCCCATGATCCCGTAGAGATAGACAGAGGCACAATCAGGTCACCCATGACTAGCCAAAGACACTAAGTCCCACAATTTGATAGACGGAAAGCCTGTCGCCTACCGGGCAACGTTATTTTCATAAGGAAATTGAAAATATACATTTCCTTCTTTTTTTGCCGGGGATCGAACGTGCGACCTCAAGAAGTCATGTCCGACGCCGGACTGATATATCACACCGATTTCTTTTATATATAAAAAGATGTAGGTTTTTTCTAATTCTATTAAAAAGATAATATTTATTTGTACAAACAAAAATTTTACATCGGTAGAATGAATCTGTTAAATTATATACAGGATTTCCGAAACCCTTTTCAAACATTGATAAATAATGAAAAAAGGTTTATCCATGTAAATTGATTCTGAAATAATCAAAGTAACGGATACACGGGCAATCCTCGTGGATCTGGGAACAAATAATAGACTATTACAGGGTTTACCTTCATGTTTTTTGAATCTATATGTCGGCGTTATATTTTGGTTTTACATTATTTGGCCAAGTCCAGGGAAAGTTCAAAAGATAAGAAAAACAATTCAATTTTTCCCATACATACTGAACCGGTGGAACGAAGTTCGCCGGGATAGCTAGTTGTATAAGTTAAATTTAAAATTCGGATTTGGTAAAGAAATTGAACGTTTAACAAGTTAAAAGTTTTTTACACATTTACTGTGCTTAAATTGTAATATGTGGATAAAACAAGACAGTATTTTGTAAAGACAGTTTAAACTGTGCTCTCAAGTTTTAGGTAATGTGCTTACATTAAGTTTACAAACTGCTTTTTGCGTACACATCAGTTTGCCAGCGTAACATTGCTACCTCATTAAGCGAAGCTCACAAATATAACTTTCACAAAACTTAGTCTTATTCTAGACTTTAACATTCATCTGAGACGGTTCAAAGACTGATAGACGGACGGTTAGTCATTACTTCGAGCAAAATCGAGACTTTCACTTAAAATTAATTCACATTCTTTTAATATAAACTAATGTCTATTTTAAATACTCCTATCTAATCCGGCGAATCCCGGTCGGCGGGTCACCGGTGTCGGAGACTCTTGACACCACGTTTGGATACTACTCGAGCGATTTAATCGTGGAATTGATAAAATTTCTGTGGGGCCATTTTCAAATCAATGGAATTATCAAATCGCGACGTAATACCCAATAAAATAGTTTTTTTTATGACATTGGAAGGTACACAAGCAGACGGATTTCCTGATGGTAAGAAATTATCGCCGCCTAGAGACACCAAAGCTAGTAATGGTGCGTTGCCAACCAGAGGCCGGGTGAGCCGCTGCGAACTCTACCACCTAGTCAGATGTCATGGTGCTAGTGACGGCAAGCCTATGCTCGCCTTTTACGAGCTGCCTGGCACAGGAAGGCAGATGGTCTTTTCTACAAAGGAGCCCGGACCAACACGGGGCAACAATAATTGATTGCAATAAAAAAGCGGCTTTACTGCCCTTAATTATTTCATATATACTAGATATAATTCTGATATCCATAAATATGGTCCTGCTAATGACGATTGAGTTATACATATTGATGCATAATTTTCTATGCTCCATCCATGTGAAAGAACTATCAAAGTTTGGTCATTATTGGCCGAGTAATTACGTTAGATTGTATGCGATTACTACAAAAATATTACCCAGCTGTGTTCCGCGACTTTGTACACTTCAAAAACGAATGATAGGGTTTTTCGAGTGTGTATTTAAAGGTCGCTAGTATGCCTTCGATTGAGGATTGTATTGGAATTAATATCGAGGGCTACCAGTTCTTAAGAAAACATCAAATAAGAAAGATCGACTAATCTTATTCGGACCGCCTTCTGGTTAAGGTCATAAAATTCTGCTTCCAAAGTTGCGCTTTCCCTTTCATGATTAATGTTCTTGTTCACAAGCTAGCACGGCTTGTATTGAGACAAAAAATGTTAATGTAAATCGTTCATACAATGGGCACAAACAACGTTTAACTTTGTTGTTGGTTCGTGGCGAAAAAAAGGCTGTCATGGAGACACATACCTACTTATCTTTACTTACACACATAGGGACGATATGCGGAATAAAGTTTGACAGATCATTTCTACCCACCAGGTGGTAGAATTTCGCAGCGCTAGCCGTTGACGTGTTTCGGTTCGGAGGATAAGGTAGCCGGTAAACTTACTTTTGCTCGATGTCTAACATCCCGGCCTTAGGTTGGCAACGCACCATTACCACCTTTGGTGTTTCTAGGCGGTGTGATTTTCTCACCATCAGGAATCAGTAAACCTAATAATATTCTTTATAGTAGGTACTATAAATAATTTTATGACCCAGTGAAGCTACAAAAACCTTCAATTTCAATTTTTATTATATGAATAAACATACGCCTTATTAATACTCCACAATGATTCGTCGAATCTTAAGCAAATTTGAAACGGATTTACTGGAAAACACCTTACTTTCATATTGCTATACAAAGAAAATAATTAAATGTGGTTAATCTAGTAAGAAACACATAAAAAACATGCAAAATTGAGAACATCTTTTATCTTTCAGACTCGACTGATAGTAGATCGAATTATATATTTGTAAGCATTTTTTTTTACATCAAAACGTCTGAGGCAATTTCATTGAAATGACAGAGAAATAGATAAGGCCTTATGCGACGATAAAGGAAAATTATTATTTAAACAGATATCATAAACTTAAATATGCGGCTGAAGCAGCTATTTGATATACGCTTATAAAATATATTGCACAACTTTTAATCAGAAGGAAACCAATTTTTTGTTTTTGTTTCAGCTTACAGATCGTGTCTAGAAGGTTTGGACGTGTGTAGGGGCCATGTCTGCGTGGGGGAAGAAAACTGCGTAGCCTATCATCCACCAAGATGTCTCGGATGTGAACCCATTCCTGTGTGTCGAAATACATATGACTAGTCCATTATTTAAATAAGTATTTTAAAATACATATAAAAGTTTTATTTGAAAATTCATCCATCCATTTGAAGGAACTTTCCTTCAAATGGATGGATATCTAGAATTTATGTAAAGAAAAATATCATGATGTGAATGATTAAAACAAACAAAAAAAAGTAAAAAAGTATTGGTCTGAGGCGTCAAATTCAAAAAATTCAAAGATTCAAAAATCTAAATTCAAATTTATTGAAATCATATTCGTTTAGAACTTAAATAACAGTTTAAAGTCAACCTTTTTAACCCCAATAAAAAGACAATAAAACACATAATGATTTTAGAACATCCATCAGTGATATCTCAAACAACATAGTTCGTCAATTTTTTTTTCAATATGGCGTCTTGTGACCGCCATTTTGTATTTAATTACTGTCTAGACTTAGTGATACTCGAAAAATTAAAATAAGCGATTGACGTATAGTCGAATTATTGAACATACCCACATGTTTGATTTATACAGTTCGACAAATAGACAAACTCACATATATGCACTTATATAAACTGGTAAACATAAAACCCTCTTTAATTAGTATTTTTAAATAAAAAATTGCTTGTATTGTCTTAAGAATCACTACCCAGAAGGTTGCTTAAATAATAACATGTAATTTATTTTTGTTCAAACATTTACTTATTACAACATGCATAAAACGTAATCTATTATTTTTTTAAACAATCTGCAATTTAGTTTTGCTTATTAAAGCATTGCTAGGGCTGTATTTTAAGTTTGAGTTATTGAGTTTAAAAAAGGAATATTTGAAAGTATTACCAAACGCCGACGATGAAAATTATCAAATGTAGGTACCCAGTTTTACTTAGCGCAATCGGATGACACCATACTATCTATTCATGTGACAGTAGTATAATAAGTAATAATTTATATCAATGAAAAATACCTAATATTTATTACCTATTGTATACTCTTCATATAAATTGTATGCTGTCTTATGAATGTGGCAAACAGTTTTTGTGATTATGGGTATTGTAATACATACCAACGTACTTGTATTTTGTTGTAAGTTTTATCGGTTTCTAATTACAGTATTATTATTTAAATTATGCGCTTCGGCTATTGATGAATAATCAAGCTTCGGAAATCCGAATGTATTTTAAAGATATCTTTATATAAAAAAGTATCTTAACGCCCATATCAGCGAAGGGGTAGACTGAGGCACAACCAGGGTACCCACAACTAGCCGAAGACACTAGATCCCACAATGTGATAGGTGGCAAACCTATCGCCAACCGGGCACACATCCAATCCCGGGCAACATTTTTTTTATTAGAAAATTGGAAATACCACATTTATTTCTTGTTGCCCAACCCGGGATTCGAATCCGGGACCTCACGAAGTCAAGTCCAATACAAGGACCGCTAGACCACAGAGGCGATTATAGATTGACATTGAGATTATTGATCGAGATTATCTATATATAGAGTTGTTATTACATAATTATTAATTTCGATTAAATTTAGATTAGGTCAGCCAATTTAAAAATAAAAGTGTACCTAAAGTGTAAAAAGAGTAAAAAGTGTAAATCCGAAGTGCGTAATTTAAATAGTAGCACTGTACCCTAGAAGCACCAAATACAGAAAAAAAGGTTTATAATTTTTTTTAAATTCAAGTTTTGGCTGTGATGTAGACTATCTTGAAAATATAAGCGCTAATATGATTAAGGCTTCAACAAGAATAAAAATAGCAAAGTGTCTGATCAATGACTCATGGCGCTAATTAACTTCCAAAATGCTTACCAAAGGAAACGAAACACAGCAATAGCTAGACTGAAGTTGTGGCACGAAAAACATACGAAATAATATCAAAAAATAATTTCGAACAATCTTATATGTCATATTGTTTTTAATAAGGCTTAATAAAATATGGGAGTATATTATGACAAGCCAAGTACACACATAGGCACATTTTTAAATTTCCTGACCTAATCTAAATTGAAGCGAAATGATTAATTACGTGTAATAACAACTCTATGCAGATATCTTTAAAACAAATTCGGATTTCCTATGTTTGATGAATATAGCCGAAGCGCATAATTTAAATAGTTACTACAGAAATTTCTTTAGTTTTCGGCACTAGTGCACGGTAAACATTACCATAACTAGAGTTAGCATTTGCCATAAGTAAAGTCGAATTTAGCACCAAGTTACCCGATTTGTCAAAATTGGGTTTAATTATTCAAAATTAGTCATTAGCCATCTAAGAAAGTCATGTCAAGGTCATTAGTAAAGCGGTGGCCCCAAAGTTTAAAGTTTTGATAGCGCACATTTTTGACGGGCCGCATCGGGGCGCCTCGCCGCGCAACTATCTGCCTACATCACTTTAATACGTTTTGTATGAAGCAATACACATAATGCCTTGTCGCGGTGGATTTATATGCTTATGTGTACTGTACAAAGCCATGTACCCCGACCCAGCACGCTACGGTTTATCCAAGTGTGCGCTATCCTTAAACTAAAAAATCACGTTACGGGCGTGATTCGTTATTTTTTTTACTTTATACCTTTTTAAGTATAAAATGGTGTGTGCGGAGTGCATCTGTCGAAAGTTATTTTGTGTCCGTATGTATTATTTAATTATCGAGATAATAGAAAAAAAATGTGTAAACATTTTAATGTTGCGTGCAATATTATGTTATGTTAATACTTGTATATTAATACGTTATGTTAAAAAAAGAATAAACATCATAATAAATGGTATTTTTTGTTATTTCTAAATACTTCCTACATTTTTCAGTAAGCCCGTCAAAGGATAAACAGCAAGTTAAAAAAATTCAATAACGCCTCGCCACCATGGACTTGGACTCGCGTTCAAGTGTTGGACTTGACTTCATGAGGTCCTGATTTCGATTCCCGGGTCTTGCAACAAAAAAACCGGGTGTATTTATCAAATTTTCTCAGTATAGAAACGTTGCCCGGGATTGAATATATGCCTGGTTGGGACAGACCTGTCAACAATCACACTATCGGACTTAGTGTCTTCTGCTAGCCGGGGGTACTCTAAGTGTGCCTTTACCTCTTTGGTAGGTATATCGTATAGGTATAGGTAGGATAGGTACTTTGCTTTTTAATAACTCCGACAAAACCTATACGGCATAGTGTAGGTAAGAATCATTTCGATCTTATAATAATCCGCATCGAAATCAGTCAATTTATTTAGGATTTCTGATGACACAGACGAACATGTAGGTACTATACAAAAACGTCAAATTTATTATAAATTTATATAGATATTGTGTGACTTGACCTTGTCTTTTCTGATAACGAGAGTTAATATAACTATAATATGTATGTATCAAAAATTATTTTTCATAAATATTTATGATACTGAATAATTTACACATATATTTAGCACGTAGATTCCCTGAGGGTCACGGTTTGTCTGGAATAAATCTCTGTTATTAGAGATAAGCTCGCTCATTATACTTTTTTTTTTGTTTAAGTGGTTAGTATGTACAAAAAATAATTGAATAAATAAATGGTGAGACGCCTACCTAAGAATTCTATGTTAATATAACCGGCTACGCACAAGGCAGTGACAAACCTTTAACATATAGTGTTTATATGTTACATAAAAAAATAACCTACCTTTCTAACTGGAACACTGTTACATACAGGATTTATTAGAATATGTTTTTAATTTTCTCCTTTGTGCAATCGAAAATTAATATGTTTGTCCAGGTTGTTCCAAGTCTCAGCCTATGGCCCAAAGATGTTAAGGGTACGCCGCTGTCCTGTGGCCGGGATGCTAAGCAAATTGTGCAAACATTCCGGCTACACTACCTACCAGACCGGGAATAAAACATAAGGAAACTCATGAAATTAAGATACACACCTGATCACTATATTATAGAGGCAGTCAATGATTTTTTATCTTACAAGTTCTTATATAAAGTAAAAAGTATCTTCACGCCCATATCCCCGAGGAAGTAGGCAGAGGCACAACCAAGACACCCACGACTAGCCGAAGACACTAAGTTCCACAATGTGTTAGGTGGCAAGCCTATCGCCAACCGGGCTCATATCCTATCCCGAGTAACTTTTTTTTCATTAGAAAATTAAAAAAACCCAATTTTCTTTCTGTAGTCCGACCCGGGATTCGAACCCGGGATCTCAAGTAGTCAAGTCCAACAACTGAACCGCTAGACCACAGAGGCGAAGTTCTTATATACAATGCGAATGTGGATGGGTGTAGGATGATGTAGGATGTAGGATGATGTAGGATGTAGGTACCCGAAGAGACCAAGGCTGATATTACACGATCAGATCACTCGGATATTATCCGAGGGTGGTGTCAAGAGTCTCCGAAACCGGCGTGTTTGTATGAAAAGGGTAATGAATGTGAAGGAAGCAAGACAGGTTTGTCAGGATCGTGAGGTCTGGCACTCGATACTCTCTGCCTACCCCGTAAGGGACTTGGCGTGAAGATATGTATGTATGTATGTATGTATTTACAAGTTCTTAGCTTGGTATTACATACATACATACATACATATCTTCACGCCAAGTCCTTTACGGGGTAGGCAG
>NJDD01002978.1:0-11805 GCA_002245505.1 Calephelis nemesis
CTTAGACTCTCAATTCGTTCATATAATTTTACTTTAGTTTTATGTTTAGTTTAAATTTGTTTATTTGTTTTGTTATATTTTTTTTTAATTACATGTGTTTTAGTTCATTAAATAGTATATACTTAGAAGTTTAGTTATCTGTACACCAAGTCTACTTATTTCATTTATTACTTTCCTTTTACGGGTTGGCTGGAAGAAATTTCTTTTGTTAGAGATAAGCTCGCCTTTTGTACTTTTTTTTTTACTTTTAAGTATTTTGTTTGTAATATCAGTTGTGTACAATAAAGAGTTAATAAATAAAACAATATAGTCTGTCAATTTTGTACTATTTTTTTAAACAAGTTCCATTATATTATTAGCTCGCTACAGGTCGACTCAGATTCGAATCGGTTCTTAGACCATGTTACATATTATTGTTATCTTCACAATTAAGACACAATTTTGGAGATAATCACCAAAACCGACGTAGACGCTAGAGAGTAGGAAATACTGCTTGTAGCAAAGGGCAAATTTGTATGAAAATAATTTGTACTACATATAAAAATGAATCCTAATTTCTCTTGATCATCGCATCTCGCCTGAACGGATGGACCAGTTTTGGGTTTTTTTATTTTTCTTGAATTAGTTATTGACAAAGGAAGGTTGACATGACAAAAAAGTTAAGTATTCATAGCAAGGACATATTATCGGGCCAGCTAGCATCGTTGATAGAAATAATTTAATTACAGTTTTTTATTTCTTCTCATCTGAAAAGTTAAGTCACGGTTTTATAGATATAATAGATTTTGTACCATAAAAATCTATTGAGTAGAAGTTCACGTGATAACGAAATGTTGATGTATCAACAACAAAGTTGAAAAGTGATCCACGAAATGTTTTAACAATTTACGATAAATAAATAAAAATAATGTGTAAATACTTGTTTTGTTATACGTGAATAATAATAATAATTTTATCATAATTAAATCAGTTTGATATGATAAAATTATTAACTCTAAATAAATATTTTCTAAACCATTGAACACGAAAACATATTAACTTGTAACAGTATATTACTATAGTAACATGATATTTTATTGAAAATCATTTTGTATTATAAGTTGTGACAAAGCTGTTGTTTTATAATAATTAGTTTTATGTTTTATAATAAATAGTATAAAAGTCAAATTAATAATATTAAATTAGTTAATGAGAACAACTTTAATTTAAGGGTAAAAAAGACTATGTAATTATTTGCATTAATTGCTTTTAGATACACATGTTCACCAAAATCTGTTTACGTTGTTATTGGAGGTCTTGGAGGATTCGGACTTGAACTTATTGATTGGCTTATTCTTAGAGATGCAAAAAAGGTTTTGATAGTTTCCACTCGTGGGATAACTGATGGATACCAGTTCATGCGAATAAGGTATGGTCGTTTAGCGAAATGTTATACTCATAAGGTTCCTCTATTTTATTAACCGGGCTTAAAAGATGTAAGACTATAAGAGGGTTGGAATTAAGCAGACCTGTTTGAAAATTATTCATAATTTGAATGTGTTGGTCCGGGCTCCTTTGAAGAATAGACCATGTGCCTTCCTGCTTTGTAAAAAGCGAGCGAAGGTCTACTGTCACTAACACCGTGACACCTGACTAGTTTCGCCTGGATTGGTACCACCGCCTTACTTATTCCTGCCGCCATAACGTCAATGGTTGCTGTTGAAGGGGTCCGGTGCAGAGGGTTAGGTAGCCGGTAAACTTACTTTTACTCGAGGCTTAACATCCCGGCCTCAGGTTGTCAACCCACCATTACCACCTTTCGTGTCTCTAGGCGGCGGAAATTTCTCACCATCAGGAAATCAGCCTGCTTGTTGCCTTGCAATCCAGCTGTTTTTATTGTAGATGATGACGCTTTTCGCTCATTACCTAATGTGCCTACTACCATTTCAATACATTTTTTATAAATATTCCAGGACTTGGAAATCCTACAAATGCGATATTCAAATTTCAACTCATGATGTAACGACAGAACTCGGATGTGAAGCAATGTTAAGTATGGCTAACTCAATGGGACCGGTAGACGCAATATTCAATTTAGCAGCAGTACTAAAAGACGGACCGTTCCAAACACAGACTGTTGAAAATTTTGAAATGTCTTTTGGCCCAAAAGCAATGGTTACAAAACATTTAGACAAGCTCTCACGAAAACTTTGCCCAAACTTAAGGTGAGTATATCGAAGATAGTGGCATGGATCTAATCGATGTCTTAATACACAAAATATTTTGTTGTAGTTTTTGAACTTAAACTGACTGACTGAAATGAATTTTATTTATTTGCGGAGCATATGTGTTACAAAGTAAGCATACCAACATTGTAGTGTGCAAATATTTAAATAAATCTGTATAAATTAAAAAAATATTTTCGTTTTAACATTTTAATCATAGCACTTATACTCTTAACTATATTTATATATTTTGCTTTTTTATTATATTCTTCATATATTTTATTTTTATTTTTAATAAGCTTCATAATTTATTACAAATAATTTTAAAGGTAGATTAATTATAATCCTATCTACTGTACACTACCACTGTATTTTAGAACTTTCATAAATTGCTAGAATGTGGAGTAACAAGTATAAGTAATCTGAATTTGGATTTTGAACTTTAATATAGATCCGAATTATATTAACATTGAGAGTAAAAAGTATGTTGCCTGTTATGATTTCACGATATTTGTCTCTAAGATGCTTGAAGATCTTAGCACATCTTTATCATCTTAGATCACTAGGTTATTTTAACTCGAGAGACAACGATCACTTAAGAATTTTTATTTATCCTGTAGTTTGTGGAAACTCCAGAATCCATTACTAAATTTTATTTTTGACAAGATTTATATAACAAAAGTTTATTATTTCTTTAAAAAAAAAAACTATTATTGGCTATCAATTTCAAACAATGCGAAGTTTAATGAGTCATTTAACGAGAAAATTCTAAAACTTCAACTTTAGGCTAGGCTATTTATCTAGATTTTAGAAGTTTCACAACAATCTCACAAAAAAACTTTTAATTACTTGATTGAAACAAATTCAGTTATAATAATATAACAAAGCAGTAATAGTGGTAGTATTAATACATAATAAATATTTTTAGGGACTTCATAGTATTCTCATCAGTCACAAGTGGCATGGGAAATGCGGCACAAACTAACTATGGCTATTCAAACTCTGTGATGGAGAGAATTTGTGAAAGCAGAAAGAAAGAAGGCTTACCGGGGCTAGCTATACAGTGGGGACCTATAAGTGATGTAAGTCTATGATTTTCTAGCGTTTAGCTACAAGCAGTATTTCAAAGAATTTTCAAATGTACCAAAGCAACCGACCAGGTATTAATGGACAAATTTTAAATTAAGAAAAATTACTAAATCATTGTACACATGTAGTAGTATTATGAATATTTCGTTTTAATTTCAAATTGATGTTTTTAGCAATATACATTTTTTTCAGACAAATTTAAAGCCAAAAAATTTTTTTTCCAGGTTGGTCTTGTTGCTAATATAATAGGTAACAAAAATGACAGTAGTTCCCTATTTACTTTTGGACTGCAAAGCATTCGTTCATGTCTTCAAACTTTAGATACACTCTTAAAACAAAAGGCTGCGGTTCTAACTTCCTATGTCTTAGCTACAAGAAATACCGATATATCGGAGTGTAAAACCGTCGTTGAAATGGTTGCTAAGATTATGGGTAAAGATATTATTACATTTTTTTTGACAGATAACACGTTATCAAAATATAAACATAATAATTCATATCATAGACAAACAAAAACGATCACCTAGAATTTGCAAGTATATGAAGAGAAATGGAGAAATCACAGGTTACAAGGTGAACAAGGTCGAGCAGTTGACTAAGACGGGCCGCGATCTTATCAAAGATGCAAAAACTAATCTTGATTTGTCATTTGTGTGTATCTAAACGTTGTTGCCGGTAAATAAGTAGTAAATACTTCTTTATTTACTTTTTAGCCATTTTACTACAACATAGCCTCTTTGGGTCTTATTCGCCAGCCAGCCATGAAAAAGAACTTAAAAATGGTTATGCATTTTCTCAAAAACAGTTTCAATTTTGTATTAGTATTCTTTGCAATACCGTGATTTATTCCGGTACCTATAATATTTTTTCGCTCCTGATACCAATGTTAATTACTGATTTGAAATGTCAGTGTTCTGTTGAGCTACTTATAGATGATATTCTAACAGTTTTGATAAGAAAGGAAGAATTGAAATAGGACGGTAATCAGAGAAAAAAGGACTTGATTTTTTTGCAAGCGGATGCACTTATTGTGCATCTTTGCTACTAAGTATAAGGAAAAGAAGCCGTTATCAAAGGGTGGTTTAAAATATTAGTCACAGTCGGTAATCATAAGTAAAAAAAAAAACTTTTAGTGTGCCATGTTACAGTGCTAACCTCCCTAACAGTGTTAAAGTATTTCATATTTGCACATAATGTTACCTATTTTTTATAAATAAATAAATACAATGCTAAATATAAAAATGATGAAATTGTGGCTTTAAGGTATAAAAGACCTCAAAACAATATCACAGCAGATTCCATTGTCTGAAATGGGGATGGATAGTATAACGGCAGTAGAAATAAAACATACGCTCGAAAGGGATTTTCAAATTTTCTTAAATCCACAAGAAATAAAGACTCTTACGTTTGCCAAGTAAGTAAATTAAATTATTGAATAAGAATGACCAAGCCGACATTTAACCTCGTATACATTTTAATTGTCCGCCTCGTTGGCAGAGGGGCTAGTGAAAGTATTAGTATCGTTGAGTAGTACTTATAAAACAAGCATAATATAATTTGATGATTTTAGCACGGAAAAAAATAAACAGATACCAGAATAGCTTTAAGAAACATACAGACAAAATCTGCTGACATTTTATATGATTAGTTTTTGATTGAGTTGTTAAATTAGGTAAGGCGGCAGATGCAAATTTGCTGCACACCATTTTACCACCAGAGGGCTTGTTGGCAATGACCTATTAGAGACAGAACTCACAGGGCTCCGTGAGTTCTGGTTACCCGATTTTTTACCGTTTTGCGATTTTCTTTCAAAACTCATGAGACGGGTAATTTTTGCGAACCCGCAGCCACCGCGGTTGAAATTATCGACCGCAAACTTGGCGGTTGATTATCGCACGGCCAGCGGTTGCGATTAAATAATCCGTACAAAGAATATAGAATGATAATCCGCCAAGCGACCGCAGTGCGCGCGGTCGCAATCCCCCGAGGCGTCGGGAGATCGCCGCCCGCACGATTAACGGGCAGACGACCGCTGTCGAGGGAACCGCAAACATCCATAGACGCTGTAGGTGAAAATCGCGTCGTTAATTGTGATCATACTTGTTGCATATAAATTTATATTCTACGGAATCCGTTGGCCCGCAACCGCCGCGGCCGTGGCTAAAAAACGCTCCGTGAGTTCTTAGTCTTGGAGAGATAGATTATCTATTCTACTCAGTGGATCCGAACCAATACGATGAAAACATTTAAGTGTTTATCACATAGGTCCCAATTCCTGTCCCACGTTCCTGCTCCTGAGCATCGAGGTCGATTGGTGAAGTAAGGTTTTCTGCTAGACCCTCGTGCAATAACGTGGTCTCAACGATAATGAACATTGGGCATTAATAAAAAAGTTTAGATAAAAATATAATTAACGTCATACGTTCCATTCCTTTAATTTTTTCCTTAAACCTTATAATCATTTTTAATGCAATATTATTATCATTATTTTACTATTTTTAAACCAGTATTAAATATAGGAATTTCAAAATTTTGGCTTTTCATGTTGTCGCTTTTTTTATTATATTTCAGGTTAAATGAGATATCACTAAAGAAAAACGACCTGCACATAGATTCAACCAATGTAGTAGACATAAATGTTGTAAGGCTGTTTATAAATATGATTGAAGATGAAAGCAATATACCCAAGGAATCGTGTGTTTCTATGCAAACATTGGTAGGTTTAAAAACTTTTAATAATAAAAAAAAATATGATACTAGAAGGCAAACAACCAGACGGATTTCCTGATGGTAAGAAAATTACGCCGCCTAGAGACACCAAAGGTGCTAATGGTGCGTTGCCAACCTGAGGCCTGTTGCCGATTAGGCCTCTAGCAAAAGTAAGTTTACCGACTACCCTATCCTACGAGCCGGAACACGTTATGACATTAGGTAAGTCGTTGCGAAACTCTACCACCTAGTCATATGTCACGGTACTAGTGACGGTAATCTTATGCTCGCCTTTTACGAGCTGCCTGGCAGAAAGACAGATGGTCTATTCTGTTAAGGAGCCCGGACCAACACGGATCAGACATTATGACTATAGCGGCATGAATGGGCAAGAAAATGGATCCCTACCCGGGCAAAATGTTGCGCGGTACTCAAAAAAAATGTTGTTAGTGATTGATTTCACCTGCCAAGCAGGGACACAAAGTTTATTCTGAACAGGTTCGGAAATTTTTCGTAAGCTGTTTACTTTACTTTACTTTTTAATTTACTTTTCTTTGCTTTTGCTTTATTTCAGAATGAAAATGATTCCAAAATACTTTTCATTATTCCGGGGTTAGATGGCTTTGTAAATAATTTTAAAACGCTTTGTTCTCAATTGAAATGTAAAGCGTTTGTAGTGCAATACAGTTCGGAACCCGCTGACAGTATCAATCAGATCTCTAACGCATTATATGAGGCAAGTGTTTACAATATGCAAAGCTGGTGATGGGAATACAATCGCAACACTACCGTTATATAACTATCGTTATATGTTTTTTTATAATATTGGAAGGCAAACTAGCAGTCGGATTTCCTGATGATAAATTCACGCCACCTAGATACACCAAAGATGGTAATGGCGTGCTTGGCCTAAATGGCCAAACTACCTGAGGCCAGGGTATTAGGCCTCGAGTAAAAGTTTACCGGCTACCTTACCCTCCGAACTGGAAAACATCAATGACAAGCATTGACGTTTTGGCAGGAATAGGTTAGGTGGTAGTATCAATCGGGGTGTGTCGCTGCGAAACTCTACCACCTAGTAGAATGTTATATATATGTCAAGGTGTTACGTGCTATGATATGCTCGCCTGGTGTCACATCACGTCGCATTGTTCGAGTCAAGTATCTAGAATTTAATTGGATTATGCGGCCTGCCCGTAACCTACCTGTATGGAATATAAGGATTGAACGTCATATCAGTATTTCTAGAGTTGTCATTGGTAGGCTGACGTCATTGACATCGAGAAACAATCGACCTTAGTTCTTGTGTCACACATAGCGTTAAGTAACACAAGCCTTTGATGGTACTGATGTAAATCCACAAAATTTTATGTTTTGTGTTAAATAACGCATTTATTATTTTAAACAAAAAAAGTGCATGGAATCTGATAGGCAAATCTGATAGTCATAACCACAATTGTATATTTCAAAGTGATGAAATAAAGGTACAGGATATTGTGAGGGATCAACTAACTGTGTGATGGATGGACAAATGCAAAACACGAATGAAATGTCATCACCGAGAAACATTTGGTCAATGTCCATCGATAGTGAACAAATGAGTATTGTAGAAAGCTTGTGTGAGCATCTGCAACCAATGGAATGTGCTACTAAATGTGTGTATGGTGTTGGTAATGCAATTCATTCAACTTACAATTGGTAAGTTGAATGAATTGCAATTGCGGCCCGGGGCCGGACGGAGTGCATAGTTTTTGGTTTAAATATATTTCGTGCGCGTCTTCACACGTGCACTTTACCCGAACAATTCCAGGAAGCCGTTGAGTCTGAATCTCTTTTATCTTTTATAATTACACGTAGCAGTAGCAGTAGTAGTATAAATCAGGTAGTACCACCGATCTTAATACCTGTAGACTCATCACGTGCTTAATCACAACTTATAATAAGCTCTTGGCATTAATTTTCTCATGTAAACTAAACTATCATTTTACTGCAAATAACAAAATGGATTATGTCTAAAATGGATGAAAATAGACAGAAATGTAGACTTGCACTATTGCCCTAAAACCTGGGCCAATCAATAACATTGCACCTAAAAATTTGTGGTATCTGTTTGCCTTCTCCTCTGCCTGGATATGTTATTCGAGAACTGGGCTTGTTCGCTATCTTTTCGCAGAAAAAAAGATCCTGTAGTAAGGAGCTACTTCTTATTGACATGGCTCTTAAGCACAATGTTTGCAGAGGTCAGGAAAATCTCTCTAATGAACGGATTGAACATAACTAAGTCTTGAGACTAATAAGTGCTTGGATTGTAGAAACTAGAAGCATTGCTACGAGCTTTTTGTTATTCTTTTATTTGAAATTAGACTACTCTGCTTTTCTATACCGTTTGTGCAGGGAAATTTGAAACCTCCGAACCTGTAAGGATTGAGCGCGTTATTAACATGGAGACATTGAAGCCTTCAAGCCTATGAAATTTTAATTTAGTAGGGTGACATATTTTTATCTCAACAAATCGAACTTGATGTTATTACTAAATGTTACTCAAATATTAAAATGGAGTTCGGTGTATACAAAATTGTGAATAGTGAATATAATATACAATTTTTAAAAAAAATGCTTCTCAGTTCTTTTTCCAACCCCGAAACATATGAGTACTTTGGCATGCCAACCCACTCCGGGTTACTAGAACAAGATGTTTAGCAACTAGTGATGGAGCGCATATTTAGCGCTTAACAAATGTGCTGAAAAGTTTTTTGTCTGGTAGTTACAAGGTACGCGCTTTTAACTTTCGAGCAATGCCAATCTCACGTACACCTTTGGTGTGATTGTCAAGATGATCTCTGACTGAGTTACATATCTTGTTTACTAAAGATCGTAAACTACCAACTACATGCAGTATGCGTCATCCATGCTCATCAGTAAAGATATTGTATATTCCGTGGAAATGTGGAGGTCCTGACTTTCTTTACGCCAAAAACTTACATAACCGTGAAATTTGTAATATTATATGACTCCGCTCTCCTAATCCAACGAGAACTGGCATAACCCACTGGTTCTTAGCACTCAGGACTGCTTGAAAATATCGAAGATCAAAGAAAAACATGGAAGGTTCCTTCGAGCTCTTTTGCAATTTGATGATATCTTTGCCTGTGCTATTATTGCTGACGAAGTAATAAAGACGAAAAACTACTGGTTCTAACTCAGGGGCCAGATTCAAAAGCCAGTAGTACTGTACTGAAAAGAGCAGTATTGTGCGGAAGTATGATATCTGTGGATATCTGTTTTTTTAATTTATATTTTTAGTATTAATATTTTTTTATATAAAATGTAAAAGATAAAATTTAATAAATACATACATAAATAAATAGTTAATAACACTTTATTTTGCATTGACAACTAAAAGGTAGCTATGTGAGATGATGGACGAATGAATTGTAGAATTTGATACACGTTTAATCCTCGACATTTAGTTTTTAATACGTTTCGTTTTGACATTTTTCATGTCCTAACCGTTATATTCTAGGCGGTAGCCCGGGAATTCTATGTCTTCTCTATATAAATACGCTCTTAAAACTCAGTATCTAGAGTTTACGCAGTTCAAATTGTTACGAGCGCGTAGCCACATGCGCAAAAGGCATTTTGTGGACAAACTGTTATTCACTAACCGCTAATATGATTATGCACGCGCCTTTGTAATATTTGTCGTAAGAAATGAAATTGATATCATGTCTACTTAACTTAAAACAATGTTTTCATTGCAATTTTGCAACTACATCAAAGAGGTCATTTTGCTGTCTGAATAAAAAAAAGGACCTCATCTTGTGTAATCATAAACATTTTAATGGCAGACTAGGGCTATGAAAAAGCAGAGTGTTTTATTCATCCTATCAATATTATAAATGCGAAAGTTTGTATGTATGGATGTATGGATGTTTGTTACTCTTTCACGCAAAAACTACAAAGCCGATTACGATGAAATTTGGTATGTAGGTAGCTGAAGACACAGAATAACATATAGGCTACTTTTTATCCCGGAGTTCCCGCGGGATTGGGTCTTACGCGGGTGAAACCGCGGGGCGCAGCTAGTTATCTATATATGCAGATTGACGGCACACAGAAAATCAAAATTTAACAAATAGGGTTGCAAATAATTTTAATAAACAAGTTGGCCTATATCTTGTAGTAAAATGTCATAGCGGATATAATCATAATAAAATAATTGATACCGTACAATCTTATGTGTTAGTTTTATTTTCATTACAACTTACAGAACATAAGGCCAATGCTTAGACTTGATGAACCATTCAATTTGCTGGGATATAGTTTTGGAACGTGGCCTGCATTAAATCTAGCGGCGAGGCTTGAAAGTGAAGGTAAGCTCTTTTGATCATTCTGATATTAAAAAGAACATTTATTATATAAACATTTATTTAATTTCTTTTTATATGCCACTTTTCTAATGTCCGATCTTGAATGTCCACCGTTTATATTTTATCATGGGCAATAGTGGTATAGCAGCAAATGATATAATTATTGTAAAAATTGAAAACCAAAGCACAAATGAAACAAATGGATGAGATTCATATCTAAGACGAGCTGGGTAGTGTGTGCCTTACTTAGACGTGTATGTTTTTTGGGAATGTTCCAAAATATAGTATAGTGAATGTCGCGAAACAGGTATGTAGGAATGCAAACTTCTATAAATCAATTAATGCTGATGCAAGGGTTGATGTGGAGGCAAAAGTCTGGCTAGACAATATAACATGTTTGCAATCAAATGATAGTATAATATAGTTGAAAAAAGAAAAAATGTAAGAATACCTCCAAACACTTACTAAAAGAGAATCGCGAAAAAGAAAGTATAAAACTAGAGGAGAGGTTGGACAACAACTTTGAGAGGAATACCAAACTCTTTCAGACAGAGGTAAAGAAATGTCTGAGTTGTTGTCTGTCTCAAGATTAAACAGAAATAATTTAAGAAGGCAATCTAAGTAATAGTATGAGTGATGTTATTCTTGCAAACACGGATGACTAGTCAAAATACTAAATTGAATTTTATGGAGATATATTCTGTATATAATGTATGCCCAGGATGCTGTGATTAGAAGTATAAAATATGGTAAAGCTGCGGAGTAGATATGGTTACAGCTGAGATGATCAAGCTTGATGGTTCTGCCGTCCGGAATTATTCCTAGGTCCTATGTAACAAATGTTGGAAAACCAGCTGAGTACCCGAGATCGAAGGCATGTGGTCATTGTACCCTTCTATAAAGGCAAAAGTTTACGCATAGACTGCAAAATTTATGGAACCGTCAGTTTGATCAGCTCAGCATCAAAAGTGTTTGGTAAAATAGTTGAAAAGAGGATGCGAGGGAATGGTAAGATGATTAGGTGTTTTCCCACCACAACATCGCAGAAAAGAATCATTTCGGCTGTAGGCCTGTGGTTTTATGGATGTCGCTCGCTGACCGCATTTAAAACAGTCATGTTACAGAAAAAGTGGGATTGAAAGACAATGTAGGTGTTTAAATTAGAACCGGCATGCTCTGATCTTTTTGTCATGTGGAAAGAATTGCAGATGAGAGATTGACAAAAGATGTAGGTACCAGGGGAGACCTAGGTTATTATTTTCCGATGAAATCGCTCGGGTAGGTACTATCCGAAAGTGGTTTCAAGAGTCTGGCATTCGATACTCTCAGACTATACCCCTTAAGATAGTTGTCGTGTAGATATGAATATACTTAGTCTGGCCATAAATACTGTTACACTTAAAAATAAAAAAATATTACATTTGAATTTCGAA
>NJDD01002978.1:11874-34576 GCA_002245505.1 Calephelis nemesis
TATGTTATTTGCAGTTAAAAAAATATTTTTTTTCTTTATTACAATATTTATGGCAAGACTAGGTATAATACTATTCCACTAACTGGATTATTTCTGTTTCTTTTCAAAAACTTTTCAAATTATACATTGACGAATGTTATTGAAATCGGTACAAGACTGTTATGCTTTAAATCCACTAATAACTCATCATTTTTACATGGTATCTTCACGCCCATATCCCTGAAGAGGTAGGCAAAGGCACAACCAGGGCACCCACGACTAGCTGAAGACAATAAGTCCCATAATGTGATAGGTGGCAAGCATATCGCCAACCGGGCACATTTCCAATCCCGACCAACATTTTTTTTCTTAGAAAACTGGAAAAATCCAGTTTTCTTTATGTTGGCCGACCCGGGATTCGAACCCGAGACCTCACGCAGTCAAGTCCAACACCCGGACCGCTAGACCACAGAGGCGATCACATTTTTTACCAGGTAATTACTTAATATACCTCGGTGAGATGAGCACAATATTACATTAAGTACAGTAAGTTTTATCAGTATACAATTGTTACTCTTAAGAAGAATTTATGTTGTGATGGTTAAATCACAAATTAAATTTTACCTCAATTGGTATTATGTTGACCGGTTTCAGTTGCCTGCACCGGTTTCTTTTTTTTATTATTAATTAATTACCTTTAACTTTTTGTAGGCTTTAAAGGCGCAGTTTTCTGCTTAGACGGTTCGCCCACATGGCTTAAGGCACTTGCAACATCAAAGGTCTATTCTGCAAGTGAAAATGAAATTCAGATGGAACTAATTGTTGAAGTATATCGTTTAATAGATCCACATATTAGTATACCTTTAGATGAATTAATAAAAATCCAGCAACTAGATGAAAAAATAGACTTCTGTCACAAAATCGTACAGACAAAAATAAAAAATTTTAGTTATTATATAAATACATTACTAAAGTCTTATTATAATAGGATCATGTTAATAAAAAACATAGATTTAAAAGAAATAAAAGTAGTACAGTCACCTATCGTACTCATTCGCTCTGCGTCTAATATCATTGAATGCGGAAAAGATTATGATTTAAATAATTTTACAAATGACAATGTAGAGGTTCATACTATAAAAACTGGACACATTGATATTAAGAAATCTGAAAAGGTTGCTGATATTTTGAATAATTTTTTTTAATACAATTTTGTATGTAAAATACTTGTATGGTTTTTAAAGGAGTATAGACGTAAGAACGTTCTCCACATTCTTATGAAAAATAAAAATGAAATAAATGAGCTTCTTTTTTATTTAATGATGTTCACATTTGGTTAGTTAGTTAGTAAGTTTAGTTGTCTTAGTCAATTTCTATATCTTATCTGAAATAAGAGATACGACAACTATCAGTAACCAGGCAATCACTCATATTTTTCAATACCGTTAAATGTGGTGAATGGGGATTCAAACACAAAAATGAACCCACGAAAAGTTTTTTAAAGATCGTTAATTATTATAAATCAAGAGATAATACTCAAATTTTCTAAACTTCGAAACTGTAACTCTGAATAAATACGATTTTAACCTTAAATTGTCAAAAGAAGGATGAAACAACAACATCTTGAGGCATGAACCTTACAGTGCAGTGCTACGAACTTAACTGACAAAAAGTTATATTAAGGTAAAAGAAGGCGATAATGATTTAAGTGTGCTGTTGAGTGCTGCGGTCAACATCCATCATCATATATTGTATTGAATCAGGCGTTACTTTGCGGAAATCCATTATAACAGATGTAAAATAAGCCTTTATTTCGCTAATTCCGCGTAAGCAGTGTAACTGTTGTGGAAAATAATCCTCCAAACGACAAAGAATGTGACAAGCCTAACTGACGTTTCCACCACCCACCTTCGCTACCAGAACACCAATATAGGAAGAGCTCGTGAAACAATATAAATTGTCATATTCTTTACATGTGACAACCCCAACTAACTAACCAAGAGGTGGGAAATTTAGGTTAAATCTCAGTTATTAAAACTTTTATTTAATTCGCTCAGAATATGTGAATAACAATGACTTAGGGGTCAAAAGGGATGACTATAATGGAAATTAACTTTATTTTTTTTAAATGTCTTTTTATAATATGATTTTAAAAATGAGAAAATAATGGGTATTTTTCCGAGCCCTTGCGTGTACCTACATGTCAAAGAGTTGAAAACCTTAAACGCGGTATGACCGTTGGTGGTTTTTTTTACGATATTGGAAGACAAACAAGCAGACGGATTTCCTGATGTTAAGAAATTCACGCTGCCTAGAGACGCCAAAGGTGGTAATGGTGCATTGCCAACCTGACACCGGGATGTTAGGCCTCGAGCAAGTTTACGGGCTACCTTACCCTCCAAACCGGAACAGGTCATGACGTTATGGTGGCAGAATAGGTAAGGTGGTGGTACCAATCCGGGTGAGTCGCTGCGAAACTCTACCAACTAGTCATATCTCACGGTGTTAGCGACGGTAAGCCTATGCTCGCCTTTTAGGAGCTGCCTGGCAGGAAGGCAGATGGTCTATTCTGCAAAGAAGCCCGGACCAACACGGTTACAACTTTTTTGCTATTTAAAAAACAAAATATGACATTCTAAGATAAACATAGAATTAATTAAAAAAAACATTAAACTGTTTTTAAGAAATATTTTGAATATCATTCTAATAATCATTAAGGCCTCATAAATTTAAATACTATGAATATCAGTTTTAAAAAAAATCTGTACTTGTATATAATAAGTAAATAGTATACTTTACAATTAAATCAAAACTAGTTAGATAGATAGACTACTTACCACGCAACTTATTCAAAACCAGCAGACAATAAGCGAGAAAGTTTCACGATGGTTTTATATATAAAATCTATATATATATATATGTATATAGCTTTATACAGCTAAAGCTTTCGATCGGGTTTTTCACAAAACAATTATTATTTTAAAGTTTAAGTAAAGTTTAAGCTCTGGTTAACCAAGCTGATCGAGGCACTGATTTATTATTGGCGATGACAAATTCATTAGCTCATGATAATGGTCGTCTTATTTTAGTGCCAATCAAGCTTACGAGCTTTTTTATATTATAAGAGAATTAAATAGTATACGACTACGCCTACTGTGTAAGACTACCGGCAACCATATCCTCTAGATCAGAATATGATAGTGCCCTAATGGTGGCAGGCAGGGGACTCAGCACAAAGGAGGCAAAGCACTCTACCACCTCTTGTTGGTAATAATTCCAATTATTTCCTCGTGAAGCCAATGCTCGCTTCTTAAAAGATAGCGGGCGGAGAAGTATGTGGTCTATTCTACCAGAGGTCATCGAGACCTATATGAGGAGAAACAAAAGAGGAGGAAAAACTCACAAGTCTGCGCTCTCACCGAAAAGAAAAACTAATGTTGAAAGTCTTTTCTGCAGTTAATTTAAAATGTTAACTAAAAATTCTGTGACACACTTGTATGATTGGTCCAGTTGAACTTCATTCACTTGTGAGTTTCTAATTTTTCAAGTTAGTTTTATTATTATTTTTAGCGCCAAAAAAGTTGAATTACTTTTTCACCGGCTTAGAAGTATCTCTACAAATTGCCGACAACCGAATGTCCGGGCATGTTCTACTGGCTATCAGCTTGATGTTTTGGATTAATTGGAGACTTCCAACTCTTTAAAAGTAAATTGCAGAAGCTTGACAACTAGCGTAGAGGTTCTAGCCTTTCCGTTTTTTATACAGATTACACTTTGAAGAGTGTGATGAGAAGCTGCACAGTTTGATAAACCCGGCTTTATTTCTTAGTCGTGATTCGAGACGTACAGAACGATATCACACGTACATATATACATACATAAATACATACATATCTTCACGCTAAGTCACTTACGGGGTAGGCAGAGAGTATCGAGTGTCAGACCTCACGATCCTGACAAACCTGTCTGACTTCCTTCACGTTCATTATAACCCTTTTCATACAAACACGTCAGCTTCGGAGACTCTTGACACCACCCTTATATAATATCCGATTAATCTAATCGTGGAATGTCAACCTTGGTCTCCCCGTGTACCTACATCCATCCACATTCGCATTGAATATCTGATTTGTCAATCTTTCATCCGTAATTGTTTCCACATGACCGAACCAGTGGAGCATGCACTTTCGCGTTTTAACAACAACACTTTCTTTCAATCCCAATCTTTCTCTGATCTAACTGTTCCGAATGCAGACAACTACCGTTACATCACAGATTTTCCGTTGCGCTCTCATTTCGACCGCATTTGTCCTACTTTCGTGCTTTTTTTGTTATATACCCAACTCTCGATATCATCCGTATTTAGTCGATATTCCTTGCACAGGGACAAAACGGTTTACACACACTTATATTACTCGAGCGGCTAAGGAATGGAATTCTCTGCCTAAGAAAGTGTTTTCGTAACATATCAATTTAAGTATGTTCAAAGAAAGCTTTTTGGTTTAGCATATTTACATCGTCTTTCTTCACTTTCCTTTAAGTGAGGACATTATGCTTTTTTATGACATTGGAAGGCAAACAAGCAGACGGATTTCCTGGTGGTAAGAAATTCACGTCGCCTAAAAACACCAAAGGTGGTAATGGTGCGCTGCCAACCTGAGGCCGGGATGTTAGGCCCCGAGCACCTACTACCTTACCCTCCAAACCGGAACACGTCAATGGGAAGCACTGACGTTATAGCGACAGGATTAGATAAGGCGGTGGTACCAATCCGGGCGAGTTGCTGCAAAACTCTACCACCTAGTAGGATGTCACGATGTTAGTGACGTTCAGTCTATGCTCGCCTTTGACGAGCTGCCGGGCACAAAGTCAGATGGTCTATTCTGCAGAGGAGCCCAGGCTAGCACGGGGAAAATGCTAATCTATTAGTAGCAAAACAAGAATGTGAATTAAATGTGAAAGGACGGATTGCTTGCTTCTTTGGTTCCTCTTCAAAAAAAATAGAAAGAAAGAAAGAAAGAAAAGAAAGAAAAATATTCATTTGCGGAATATGAGTGTTACAAAATTATTTAAGCGTTTCAACATATTCTACCAACTTGTGGTGTGCAATATGGTGAACATCTCTAGACAAATAACAAAAAATAATCTAACCCAAAAATTAGTAGTAGGTTACGTGTGTTACGTGTGTTAGTCAATGATACGAATAGATGGATAGATACACACAAAAACTTCTATTATCTTCACCTTCACATCTTAGTATAAATGAAAGTCGCATTTTCTGTCCCAATGTCCCTTGGTACGCTTAAATCTTTCAAACTACGCAACCGATTTTGATACGGTTTTTTTTTTTAATAAAGTGTTTAAAGAGAAGGGTTTATGTTTATATTTTATACCCGTGTGGAGCCGGGGCGGGCCGCTAGTAAATTATAAATGAAGAAATCAATTTCGATATGGATTTTTCCAAATCATAAACTGATTCACCCGGGTAGGGGTCACGACTGCGACGACCTAAGTGGTGAGAAAATTTAATTTGCATTATTAAATAAAAAATGACAAAACTGTTTTTTATGTAATTAATTATGTTAACATATTTTGACATAAACAAAGTTTCAATTTATATTCAATGTGGCGGTGATAAGTTAAATCTTTACAACAACTTATTTCGTTCTAGTGCAATAAACTTTAAAAAAGTAGAAAAGAAGTTTCTTCATGCTTAATCCCCGCAGAGGTAGGCAGAGGTAAAACCAGGTACCCACGACTAGCCGAAGACACTAATGGCCGATTTCACCAAGAGCCCCTACATTTAGGGGACCTTTTAACGTGTTTTAGGGGACGGTTTTATATTGAAACAGTCCCGTAAGTAACGTTAAAAGGTCCCCTAAAGTATAGACTTTTGGGCTCTTGGTAAAATCGGGCATAAGTCCTACAATGTGTTAGGTGGCAAGCCTATTGCCAACTAGGCAAATTTCCAATCCCGCGCAACGTTTTTTTTACTAGAAAATTCGAAAAATCTAATTTCCTTTTTGTTGCCTGACCCGGGAATCGAACCCGGGACCTCATGCAGTTAAGTCCGACAACTGAACCGCTAGACCACAGAGGCGATATATATTACGAGGCGATATATATACAATACCTAAATTTAAAGTTGGATTTTTTTTATCTCTCACGTCGCAACAGGGTGACGGTCATGTATAATATAATTGTTAGGTGTGGAGACAGTTAGGAGGCTACAGTGGCTAAGGCTTCTATATATTTCAATATCTATAATTGAAGCAAAATAAAACTGCATCAAATCGACTTTGTTTTCAATAAGTTATCATCTACGTACACAAAAATTAAATATTTCTCTTAATTTTCCTGATACACCATCATCAGATCCAGTCTTTGTAGCAAGAAAATAAATAGTGCGCTTTTTTTACATACAAAAATTAAAATATGTTCTCAAATGATGAAAAATTCAATAAAAATAACTAAGTTACTAAAATCCTACTTCAAAACTAAAAACTAAAAAATTATAAAGATTTATTATTAATTATATACTACCTATTTCTTTTATGTGATATTTACTAACAGGATTGAAGTCGGTGCCAATCCAATTTAATACTTATAATGTAATTATTAGTTTGAGGCTTTTCACCGACTTCAAACTTGTTAGTAAATAACACATATAAGTAGTAGATAGTACATAATTAATAAGAAATCTTTATAATTTTTTACTTTTTAGTTTTGAAGTCGGTTTTAAGTAACGTACTTAGTTATTTTTATGTAATACTTTTTTGTTTATTGCTGATATGATTAAATGTAATAAAAATAGTCATCGGCATAGGTGAAAATAGATAAAAAATGTTCATAAAATAAAAACTAATGAACCTACCTAAATCATTTTTGTAGGACCAATTTCAAACTATTCTACATCAAACAAAACAAGAATGACGTAAATCGGTCCAGAAACCGTGGTGAAATCGGTATACATACACAAAAAAAAATACCGGCCGAATTGAGAACCTCCTCGTTTCTTTTGAATTCGGTTAATTAACATTCACAAAAAATATGGGAGTCATAGATGTAACCTCTTCCTACATTGCAGTCGATTAAAAAGATTTTCCACGGGGAAACTAAGTAAATGAACACGTAGGGTAAATTTCAAGACATAAGTTTTAAAATTATTTGACAATAAAATATTTGTTAAACGCCAGGTTTTGCCGTATTACTCGTATTTGAAAACGATGAAAAAACATAGGTACTCCTGTAACACAAATTAAACAGAAGATATGTGAAGCGTTTGAATTTAAATTCATGAAACACATACAATGTTTGCAAACCGACTTTAAAAAATCTGGATATTTTTTTCGATTTTAAAAATGAGATATTTTTTCCGACTTTAAAAAAATGGATTTTTTTTACATTTCAAACAGCCTTTCGAGGTTATCCCACTGCAATCAAGTCTGGGTATGATGATGAAGTCTCTTGGAAGTCGAAAAAAATGTTTAACTAGATGACTTACTTATTGAAATCGACTTTAGGGTTTGCAGTTTTACTGCGCCTAAACTTTTTTTTTATGATATTAGAAGGCAAACAAGCAGACGGATTTCCTGATGGTAAGAAATTCACGCCGCCTAGAGACACCAAAGGTGGTAATGGTGCGTTGCCAACCTGGGGCCGGGATGTTATTCCTCGAGCAAAATTAAGTTTACCGGCTACCTTACCCTCCGAACCGGAACACGTCATGACGTTATGGCGGCAGGAATAGGTAAGGCGGTAGTACCAATCCGGGCGAGTCGCTGCTAAACTCTACCACCTAGTCAGAATTCACGGTGTTAGTGACGGTGAGCCTTTGCTCGCCTTTTACGAGCTGCCTGGCAAGGAAGGCAGATGGTCTATTCTACAAAGGAGCCCGGACCAACACGGGGAAAAACTATAAACGACTTCAAAAATAGTTTACATGACCAGTGTCTAATAGGTTTTGAATGTTCTTTTGCCGGCTTAGGGCCACTTGCACATTCCCGGGTTACATTTAACATTCAGTAAAACTGTGAAATATAAGGTGATTTGACATTAATTAATTAGGCGCTAACCCAGTGTTAAATACTAAATCCAGGAACGTGCAAGTGGCCCTTAGAGGTGTAAATCTCGTAGTTTGTCAAAGATCCAACCAGCAGCGTTGGAGTGATATAGAAAGTAAAGAGTGTTTGTGTATGTTAACGACGAGGTTAAAAATTGGAGTGTGTTTGTTTGTCAAGTTTTTATTAATAAGCTTAAATAAATTTGATTGAATAGGATTAGTTGAACCTGAAAAATACAAAACTTAATTTTTTTATTTTTCTCAACATAATATCATCCAGCATAATGATTAGCTGCATTCGACCATATCCTTACAATTCTGATAGTTAACATATCGACGCTGGAAAGCATAAACGCTGTAACCCTGAAAACTGAACTTTACAGTAGAGCAAAAAAACTTTCGAAATTTTGTAAAAAAAATCAAAACTGAAACGTTACGCCTACAAGCATGTGGTTTTTGGCTACGTTGTGCCATCCTACATTAAGATTATCATCGTTTTTTTCTCAAGTTCTCAGGACAAGATTTAATGAGGGTTACAGCAAATGGAACTTAACTATATTAAACAAAGTATGAAAGGTTCATTTTTTTATTTTATTGAGAAGGTATAAACGTAACGAGTACACTCTTTATTTTCTACCGCTTTAAGCAGATGCAATATTCAGTTTTAACACAATAAGGTGCTGTAACCAACGGAACAGAAAATACCCATGTGTCGCCTCTGTGGTCTAGCGGTCCAGGTATTGGACTTGACTGCATGAAGTCTCGGGTTCGAATCCCGGGTCGGCCAACAAAAAGAAAATTTGATTTTTGTAATTTCCTAATTACAAAATGTTGGTTGGGATTGGAAATGTGCCCGGTTGGCGATAGGCATGTGGCCACCTATCACATTGTGGGACTTAGTATCTTCGGCTAGTCGTGGGTGCCTTGGTTGTGCCTCTTCCTACCTCTTCGGGGATATGGGCGTGAAGATACAAAAAATACCCATGTATTATTAGAATGTTTTAACTAAGCCAGAGGTTGAAATAAAATACGTTTTCAAAGATTCACACTTTCATACTTTTTTATGAATGTCAATTTGAGACAATGTACAATTAAAAATTAGTTTTTCAATTGAAGGAGTATACTTTCAAACTGCTTTCAAAACAGGAACATAGGATATTTTTTTTGAATATAATGACATTTTGCAATCTAACGGTAATCTCTATTTTTGGGAAAATACAATTGCTGTGGTATACCTTTGTTGTGGTTTGTTTACTGTTAACATTTTTTTTTGTGGGAACCATCAGTAACATTTAACCAAATAGGTATTGAACGTTAAATCAAAAAAGTCCTTTTTACCATTAGTTTCAAAGCCCTGATGATGCTATAAAAAGTGAAACCGGTTGGCTAAAAAGTAACAGAAAGTGTTAAATAAAGTATACAGTGGATAAGTACAAGTCTTACCTAACTCAAAAAAATATATATATAATGGAATTCCACCAAGTGCCATCGATAGCAAGTATAGATTCTAATATTTAAGTTCTCTCCTGCCGACACTCCGCAATGCAACTCCTCTTTTTTTCTGATTTTAACCGTGTCAAAAATGCATTTCATAAATTTCAAGGGTTACAGCATTCATGCTTTCTTACGTCAATATTCAGTACGTATTTAAAATGTTTATTTAATCAGTTGTGATATTAATATTCACAATTTTTAAGACTATTTAAATGAAAACTTCAACATTTTTTATTAAATTATTTTCTTGTAAGGTAAGTAAATAAACGCCTACTTTTAAAACGAAATATTTTATTTCAAATGTTTTAAATATTTTAAAAGTATTCATTTTCAAAAACAAAAGATATTAACAAAAAAAAACATTCTATAGTGTATTAAAATTTTTATTGTTTTTTGGAAGAGAGGATATTATATTATAATTAATTCATAAAAAGCTTCGCCTCTGTGGTCTAGCGGTTCTGCTGTCGAACTTGATTGCATGATGTACCAGGTTCGATTCCTGGGTCGGGCAACAACATTAAATTTGGGTTTTCCTATTTCCTAATAAAACGTTGCTCGTGATTGGATATGTGTCCGGTTGGCGATAGGCTTTCCACCTATCACATTGTGGGACCTAGTGTGTTCAGCAAGTCGTGGGTGCCCTGGTTGTGCCTCTGCCTACCTCTTCGGAGATATAGGCATGAAGAAACTTACTTTTAAAAAACTGTAGGTACTAGTTAAAATTGTATATGCTAAAAGATTTAATATTAAAGCAAAACTAATTCTGATCTTTTCCCATGAGTTTATGGCGATTAAACTAACTTAAAGAAATATGAAAATTCAACAAAGCCCCAACATGTAATACTAGTGATCGCCCGTTGGTTGAAATTCGACCTTAATAAAATTTAACATCTTGTTGATAAGAACGCCATCTTCATTTCTCAAGACCAACTACTTTGTTTCCAAACTCTTTATTGCGCCATCTGTGATCTTTTATCGTTAACTTTAATATATTTGTTTGTGTATCAAATGCATAGTAGTACGGGTAATGTTTAATTTATTGATTTAATGTACTTTATAAGCATTATTATTAAAAAAATATGAGCGTTCTGCACTTCTCCCAAACATAAATTTTATACTCCTTTTATACGCAATTTTCGTAAAAAGGGGTCCAAAGTTTTGACATCACTTATTAATATACAGAAAACAAACCTTCAGATCACTGGCGATACCTAAAAAAACTGTTTTTAAGCCTCAAATATTTAAATTGATTATAACTCAGGGATAGAAACAGCTCAGGGCGTTAAATGTGCAGGCGCACCAGTCTTGGGATTCTATGGGGCTCGATTGATTTTGAACGACGACGACGGAGCGGGGCTGATTTCTATTACAAGCACAATTTTTATAGTCACTTGACCATACGCGATTGCATTTCATATCAGTAGTTTATATGCTTAATGTGTCTGATGAATGTCTGCGATGTCGGAAATATATCAAACTAGCAGCCCGGTACGTGCTTCGCTACGTATATGACCACTATATGACTGCATCAATGACATAACATAACAAAATAAATAAGAAAAAAATAAATGAAAAAAGTTTTAACGTGACAGCACAATACCCATCTAAAAAAAAATTCAATTTAACTGAAAAATACCCATTAACAAAATGATTCCTCATTTATTGAATTCTTTTGTTACAAAAAATGTGATAAATGAATAACCGCTCTTTATGCGCAAACTTCGCATAAACCACCTACTAAATAGTAAGAACATAGCCTAAACATTTGGTTTGGATAGATGAAACCGTCCTTGAATTATAAAATTACAATGAAAAGTGGTATTCATTTATAAATATACTAGCTGCTCCGGCGAACTTCGTTCCACCCGTTCAGTTTGTATGGAAAAAAATTAAAATGTTGTTGTTTTTCCCATTTTCCCTGCAACTTTCTCGGTTTTTCTTTTCGTATAAACCTTCTCCTGGTAATAACAAATACAATTAAAAAAAGAATTAGCCAATTCGGTCCAGTCGTTCGGAAGTTATGCGCTTAACAACACATTTAGCGATTCATTTTTATATTATAGATATTAGCTGACCTAGCAAAATTAGTATCGCTCGACATTATTGCTTCGATAGTGGCGCAGTCTGTCGGACCCAATACAAAACATTCGAAAATCAACGACTACTTTCAAATTAAAAAAAAATAAAAAAAACATTTTCCAGGAGATCAAATTGTGAATCTAAACCCTTTTCTAATTTCCTTGAACACACACAAAATGTTTCATCAACATCGGTTCAGTCGTCTAGAAGGAGTTCAGTGACAAACACACGAACACAAGAATTATATATATAAAGATAAGTTTTCATAAGTGATAGTGAACATACATGATACTTTTTTAAAGTTTATGAACCTCATACTACAACGTACAGGACGTTGGGTTCAAATAGCCAGAACGTGAGCATACACATGTGAAATTTAAAAAAAAAACAGTAGCAGTCGTGGGACTGCCGATAAAAGTGAAAACGGAACTACTAAGTTGAGAGTAATTAAAACTATATGTAAAAATTATATGAAATTTTTTGTTTTATTTATTAGTTACATATGATGGGTTAAACAAATCATGAACAAAATATAAATACAAAGTGGTTGAAAAAATAATTAATATACAATTATTATCTTGTCAGTCAGAAATAGTCTGTCTTGCTCTCCATAGCTATAGATATACTATTATCATTAGCACGTCGGTGAAGCGAACCGAGAATTTTACCCTCTACCAAAACGCTCAACGCGCCTAAAGAAGTTGTCACTTCAAAAAATTTGGCATGTTATACAATTTTTAATCCTGCACAATATTTTTTTTAGATTAAATTGCTTTGTCTGACGCTGCTTATAATTTTACAATGTTATGTATCATATAGTGTCTTTTGTTTCATAATATATCAAAGACGGTTTAATTTTATTTTTTTAAGGAATACGTCAAGAGTTTCCAATCCTTCAAAATGACAAGTAAACGTTTAGAAACTGGACGACGGTTCACGAATTTGCCACCAGGAGAAGAAATTGTTATTTCAGGACTCTCTGGATACTATCCACAATGCAATTCTGTAAAAGAGTTGGAATCTAAGTTGCTTAATAAGGTATTCAACTTAAAATATTTTACACAACCCGTGTTGGTCCGGGCTCCTTTGTAGAATAGATCATCTGCCTTCCTTTGCCAGGCAGCTTGTAAAAGGCGAGCATAGGCCTACCGTCACTAACACCGTGACATCTGACTAGGTGGTAGAGATTCGCAGCGACTCACCCGGATTGGTACCATAACGTCATGACGTGTTCTGGTTTGAAGGGTAGGGTAGCCGGTAAACTTACTTTTGCTTGAGGCCTAACATCCCGGTCTCAGGTTGGTAATGCACCATTACCAAATTTGGTTTCTTTAGGCACCGAAAATTTCTTACCATCAGGAAACAAAGGAAAACATGGCTTGGAAGATTGGCGTATTGCAAGAGAGAGAGAATGCGAGTTCATCCGTTACACTTTCTTTTTCCTTCGCTAGCATTACACTGCATTCTTCAGTCGTCATAAACACCGTTCAAAATAATTATGTTGTAATTTGAGATTTTTGATTAAAATTATTGAATACTAGCTTTTGCCTGCGGCGTTACCCGCGTGGTCCCACAGGAACTTTGTTTTAGCAATAAAACTATCCTATGTGTTAATTCAATTTATCCTTTATGTGTGTACCAAATTGCATGAAAATCGGTTTAGTAGTTTTTGTATTTGAACGAGTAACAAACAAACAGACAAACTTTCGCATTTACAATATTAATAGGACTTTAAAATCCCACAACTGGTCCTTTCGACAAATGACTTATGCCCGGTTCCTACGATACCTTTTGCTTACGAACGGTAGTTTTTTGTACGAATAGTTAAAATCTAACTACGATCGTTCTTTGTCTATTGATAACTCTTAGCATTTTGTTTGCCTTTGAGCAACGCTTCGGTACTTTTTAATAAACAACCAATGATTATACTATCGGATTACGGTTCGTTGATTATAGGAACAGGGCTTTAAACAATTGATCAAATAAGCACAGTAAGTTTAAGCGCAGGTAATCACTTTTTTTTAAACAGACATCAGTTTTACTACAAACTGTATTAAGAAAGTTCATTACCTTACAATTAACTAACAAACTGTGTTTTTCAATTACGCAAAGCTACAATTTTCATCTTAAATTGATTAATGAAATGTTTTATTGCTTAGTAGTTTAAAAAAAGAGTATTTTTTTATGATATTGGAAGGCAAACAAGCAGACAGATTTCCTGATAGTAAGAAATTCACACCGCCTAGAGACACAAAAGTGGTAGTAGTGCGTTGCCAACATAAAGCCGGGATGTTAGGCCTCGAGCAAAAGTAAGTTTAACGGCTACCTTACCCTCTGAACTGGAACACGTCACGAGGTTATGGCGACAGGAATAGGTAATGCGGTGGTACCAATCCTGGTGAGTAAATCTTTAATATTTTTTACTAAGATCCCGTCCGGGTTCGAGCAAAAGTAAGTTTATTATCCTCTGATCGGGAACACCACAACGGCAAATAATGACGGTATAGCTGTAGGAATTGTGTATTGCAAATCCGTGCGAGTCTCTGCGAAACTCTACTGCCAATCCAGATATCAAGTTGTTAGTGAGTAAGTCTATGCTCACCATTTACGAGCTGCGTAGCAGGAAAGGAGATGGTCTATTCGGAAAAGGAGCCCCGACCAACACGGGAGAGAGTAACATAAAATTTGTAATCTCACTTAAAGCCATTTCAAACAAACATGACTTTAAACATTTAAAGTGTATCTGGTTATTATATTTTATAATATATATTTAGAAATTATAGGGGTAATATATTTGACTACTTTCAAAGTAGCTATTCTTAATTCTTTGTTAAGAAGAAATGGTTTTAGTAACCTTAATGTAAGGTTAAAAAAGGGCATAATAAAAGATTAAAAGGGGTTTTTTTTTTCGAAATGACCTTTAAATTACTACTTAGTTCCAACTTTATAAGTTTTTACCGTTTGGGAATAAAATTGAGTGTGACACTGACGGACGGACAGATGGGCTTGTCGAATCGATAAGGTTTTCGTTTTAACGATTCGGCATCGGAATATTATAATGTGATGAACATCTTACGTACAGTAGTACTATTCAAATTATGAGCTTTGGCTATATTCAGCAAGCTTTGGAAATCCGAATGTATTTAAAGATGTCCATATAGAGTTGTTATTACACATGATTAATCATTTCGCCTAAATTTATTTAAAAATAAATGTATAAATTGTAAAAAAGAATAAAAAGTGTAAAACAGAACCGCATAATTTAATTTAAAATATAGGTATAAAGTTTAAAAAGAGTAAAAAGTGTAAAGCCAAACCGCATAATTTAAATAGTACTTAATACTCTAAGTGTGGATAAGGTTTTAGCAATTTTTATAATCTGGTTAAAGAATCAACATTCTTCCATTCAATTTTGCGTCAGCAAATTAGTCATTCAAAAAAAAAATGCGCAAATATTATTTAAATAAACAATTAACTCTGCATATTGATAACACTTGCTGTACTACATGAATTTTGTTTTTTTTTAACTCTATATAACATGTTACAGGTGAATCTAATAGTCGAACCTGAATGGAAGCGAGATCCTGAGGTACCACATTATGTAGGAAGCGTTTTAAATAGTCGAAAATATGATGTCGATTTCTTTGGTATTGACTATAAACTAGCTACCGTTATGGACCCATCTATAAAATTAGTTTTAGAAAGAACATATGAAGCTATAATTGACGCTGGTAATTTTTTGTTACAATGTACCTTTTTAATACTATGAAATTTTAAATTAAACCTATTTACCTGAAATCTAGCAAAGTCACTGACCTTTTTGCAATGTTAATATTAAATACAAAATATTGTCTTTATTCAGATACCAAGTCCCATTCAAGATAGTTAGGATAGATACGAGTACATACGAAATTGGCATTTTGTCGCCCTGGCAATCACAAATTTCTTCTCTTTCAGGAATATTTTCTGGTTTTAGGAATTCAAAATTTAAGCTTAAAATTAATTACCAACCTATCAAAAAATTCCTAAAAACAGCCATTTCTCATTTCGTTGTGTTTCCTAAATTGTCATTCATTACTGATTCACAGAATTTTCTCTAAATAGACAGCCGATATTGCAAAACGAAACTGACATACCTATGATAAAAGAAAAAGAAATGCATTCAAGCCTGCCATTTCTCCTATACTTCTTAAAACATATACCAACCTATCAATTATTGAATTACATACAAAGTAAATTTCAAAATTGCAAATCTGATTATAATATTTATTGATTTAAAAAAAATTGATTTTAATTTCTAAAAAGTTAGTATCACAGACAACATACGTTGTCTATGATAGCATTATTACTTAAAAAACACGCAGGTACTCATATATCGATTTCATACTCATATATCATTTAAGTCTATAATTTGCTTAATCTTTTATGTTTGCGATGGGATAACACATTTGTTGGAAGTGCCACTAATTGTTGCGTTGTGTTTGCGATGTGATTGATGTCATCAATATCTTCGATGACGACGGCAAAATGCAAGTTGCTCCTTCTGTTCTTTTTTAATATTGTCTTAAAAAAAGTATCCGTAACCATAAAAAATATATCCGTTATGTAGCTAAGAACCACGAACATACACACACATACCTTAAATTTATAACACCCCTGTTTTCCATCTGGGGTTTAACAAAAGAGCGCTTGACCATAATGTGTGATAGTGGTGTGGTTGTATTTGTCAGTCCGTTGCCATACATGTGATTCAAGCGTAAGCCAGCTGGTTGTCAGTACCGGCTACGCTGGTAACCAGCAAGCTAGCCAAATGAGTGAAATTATACTATGAAACTGTGATTTTTGCAAGTCGCCCTTGCAAAAGATTTTTTTTTCGTGTAATTTTGTATTTGCAAAGTTGAAAATTGTTATTACAATTAAATTTATAGAAAACAAACTTCTTACGTCTTTCTTCTTTTATAAATATGCCTTTCGATCGTTTTTAACGACTTACTTTGCCAATGTCAAGTTAGTTAATTAATTCTTATACAGTCATAAGTCACTATGTACAAAGTCATGTCAGCTCAGGGTCTTGAGTAAAGACTTCGTTACTCAAGCTTATCTATTGAGATTTGACAGCGAGGAAATAGACGATGCACTAATTTCTTTATGATTATTTCATTTGTACACTTTTACTAAACAAAATTAATCTATTGCCAACCTAAATTAACCAATTTCGCTCAACATAAACACGAAATTCAATAATAATGAAAAAATACGACCATGTTCATAAAGATGGCGCCAAAAAACAATCATATGTCCTAATTACATCTTGATTTTAAATAATTTCAGTAAATTTAGTTGCCGTTTGTAAAAATCGACCACTTAATAAAACTGACCGTTATAATATATAACATAATTTTATATTTTATAATTTCAGGTTTGAATCCAAAAGACTTTAAGAATATGCGGGTTGGCATATTTGTAGCAATATGTTTCATAAACACAGATTTAGTGGTCAATTATGATGATTACCCACTGATGCAGAATGGCATTACAGGGTGAGAATTTAATTTTCATATCATAAAAAATGATAAATTTCATTTTGGAACTGGTCAGTGTATGTTTTAGTACGGGGTATTTACTATACTATACCATACCATACTATAACTGTAATTGTTATACATAAATTGAAAAAAAAATTAATAAATAAAAGATATCCCTAGACAAATCACGCAAATTGAATCTAACCCCAAAGTAAATTAATAGATCATGTTATATCCCACGATCAACGATGCAGTCTATACAGGTCGGTTAACTAAAGCTGGCACGTTCACAGTACTCACACTTAAGCAATTTCACTATACAGGCTGTTCAAAATAAAAAGATTTTGATTCGAAGTGCGATTCGACAAGGCCTATATTCAGAAACTGATCTTAGTTAGGCCTCGCTGTACATAAAAACCGAAGCAAAAGCAAAAAAAATAACTGTCCCTTTCACACTCATAAGCTTGACCGCGCAAGAAAGAGACGGGTAGACTTTACATGATGTGACATAATGCGACGACACGCCGCGCGCTTATTCACACGCGTGTTGTACGTGCCAGCTATTGATAACCGACCTGTACTTGGTACAAAAACATAACATCGAGCAAATAATAAAACAATAAATAATGTAATGTATGCCTAAGTAATTTGGAAAGAAATAATTAAATATCAATTTACAAATACCACAAATAAGTGCAACCCGAAAGCTTTGAAGTCAATAAACGATTTTAATTTTCCAAAAAATATTTTTAAGGTAAAATATAATATAGAAATTAAAATCCCGAAACACATACATATAATAATTATGTTCGTCCTCTTCTCCAAGCCTGCCGTAAGGAACTTCGTTCCTAAAAGTTATGCAGGCACCTATATTAGTATTAAAACATACCACGATATTAAAAGATAAAATGGTTTCCTGTGTAGCCTGTTTTTATTTCCAAGACTTACAACATTTAATGTCACTCAATTAAATATTTTTTTGTAGAACATCTCGTAGCAGCATTCCTGTTTTCGTAGCTGATTGGCTTGGACTAAACTGTACAGCGCTAATATTTGACACTGCTTGTTCAACTTCGATATTTGCTATTGATTCCGCATTCAGAGCCATACAGCAAGGACAATGTGATGCAGCTATAGTGGCAGGTTCCAATTTGTCTACGCATCCTTCAATTACGATTGCATTTAAAAGGTTACTTGTTCTTTATTTATATACTTCTTATCGACGGTGGTTGGTAGAATTCCATTCCTGAAACAATTTATTCATAACACTTGTACTTTCCACAATTTTTTAATTTTAATTTTTATAGTTTAGCCTACCGGTTCGCTATTCAAGCATTATCAGTTGTTAATTGTTATATAACCCTAATGAGGCTCAAAAAGCGAAACCGGTTATCTCAGTTGTTATATAGCCCTGATGATGCTAGAATAGCGAAACCGGTTGGCTAAACTATAAAAACAAAAAAAATGTGGAAAGTACAAGTGTCGTGAATAAATTGTTACTTGTATTTAATAACTTAGCAGGTACTCGTTTCTTTTTTACCAGACCGCTGGTACCTTATACGACGTGAGCACAAAGAAAATACATTTGAATTTGTTAATTAGTACATTATATAACATTTTGTATGGCGTCTATTTTCTTAGGAGGACACGCAGGAAACAGTAAGGCATGATTTACCCACATTACAGTGAGTTTGCGGGTAAGTCTGCACCTATGCGCTTTCCATTTTCATTTGCGTTTTCACAATTAACATGACATATTAAGCCCAAATACACCCGAACAATCATGGCACATAGTGCAAACCCTAGAACGAGTAGCGACCACAGCGCTTATTGCTTGTGCGCACTGGGGGGTTACCATAAGCTCTTAAAACAGTACTATTTCAACAATACTAATTGTCAGTCGAGAAAGACAACCTTATGACGTATACCATAAAGTTGCTTATAAAGGCAGTCATTTAGCAAGATGGAAATAATACTGCTTTAAGCGTTCATGGTAGGGCCCCTGATCAATCGCTGGTAGTATATGAATATTTCATGCGTTTTAGTAACCAAATAGTGAAAGACAAAATTCAATATTAGCATTTAACAAAAATTATTGAGCGTATTGAGGACTCTGGGATTATATTAAAAAACATAATACGGACAAATAAAATAATTTAAGCTTTGGTGTGTTTTTTTTTTTTTGTAAATGACATATTGTTTAGCTATATTTACGACTTTTGAAGACTGTCGCATGTAGATGATAAAACTCATGCATCCTAGAGCATAACATTTAACGCTAAACAAACCAAAAAACGCGCACATTTGTATACATTGTCTGTAGCGCTTTAATGAAACTAGTGGTCACCCACCGGTCAAATTTTGACGATTATAAATTTTAATATCTTGTTGGTAAGAACGTCATCTTTATTTCTCAAGACCAACTACTTTGTTTCCAAACTGAATAGAGCGACATCTGTGATTTTTTATCGTTATCATCAAAGTATTTGTTTAGTGTTTCAAATGCATAGTAGTGTGTGTAATGTTTTATTTATTGATTTAAAGTACTTTATAGGTATTATTATTAAAAAATATTAGCGTTCTGCACTTTTCCTATACAAAAACTATAAGTGTGCCAAATTTTATACTCCTGCGACCTCGCAGTTTTCATAAAAAGAGGTCCAAAGTTTTGAAATCACGTAATAATATAGAGATATACTTAGATATTCATCGGAACCTAACGCATCGCGGCTGTAGTTTTGCTAAGAACTGTCTGTTTCTTAAATCACAAAAATCGGTTTAACTATTTATAGCACATTGCCTGAAGAATACATTGAATTGTTAACGACTAGATTAATAAAAAAAAAAAATATTAAAATATTATGGATTATGCAAAATTAGGCGAAACATCCCTATACATTATTTCTTTTTCTCAATAAACAACAGATAAGTAAGGAATCAATGTATAATATAAATGATAAATTGCAATCTGAACCTGAAATTCATTAAATGCTACCAAAAAAAACCATTACTGTATAAATTTACAGGTTGGGAGTTTTGGCGCCGGACGGTCGTTGCAAATGTTTTGATGAGAAAGCCGACGGATACGTTAGATCAGAAGCTGTAGTAAGTTGTATTTTACAAAAGTCGAAAGATGCAAAAAGGTGTGTTTTTAATTTTATTTTTGTATTAGCGTCATTAGCGTATAGTGGAAGTTAAATAATGATGGTCGTAATTATTTCATATTTATTGAATTTCGTGTTTATATTGAGTAAAATTAATTAATTTAGGTGGGAATTAGATTAGTTTTGTTTAATGAAAGTGCGAAAAGGAAATAATCATGAAGATATTAGTGTATCGTCTATTTCCTCGTTGCCGTCAAATCTCACTAGATGAGCTTGAGTAACAAAGCCACCGCTTTACTTAAGACCCTGACCTGACTTGACTTTGCACATAATGACTAATGACTGTATAAGAATTAAATAACTTGACATTGGCTAAATAAATCGTGAAAAACGATCGAAAGCCATTTTTGTAAAAGAAGAAGAAGAAAAAAACGCTTGTTTTGATTACCACTCCATATAATTTAGTTTGCAAATAAGATTAGACATGTAGTATTTAAAGACAGTCAATATGAACATTATTACAAGTAATCGTAAAATAATCAACAATTTCATCTATTCGTATGACACCTATTACTTATAAACTTTTTACACACATTGAATTGTCACGCAGTAAACTTTAATAATTAATTTATAGGTTATAAATTGTAAACTAAGGTATAAGGATATTATTAAAAAGAAATAGTTGAGAGTCTACTAAATATGTATCATAAAATATATCTCAATACCACTTTTTGGGTGTCTTCAATTTTCTTTTCTTGAAATATTTATTTTGACCGCCTCGTTGGTAGAGTGGCTAGCGTACACCCCTAACTACACCAATCAACCGCGAGGCTCGGGTTGGATTACCGACGGGGCCAGGCATTTGTGTGATGCACATTTAGATGTGTGCATTTCCGGGTCTGGGTGTTTATTAAATTTATTCTGGTATCTATCTAAGTAAATATATAAATAAGTATCGTTGACTAACACCCATAACAAAAGCATATAACTCGTTTACTTTGGGATTAGATTTAATTTGTGTGACTTGTCCAAAGATGTTTACTTATTTATTTAAAGAATGAAATATTTATAAAACTTAAGATTGAAATATTTTATTATTTTCTGACATTTTTAGAGCATATGCCCAATTGGTGTACAGCAAAACTAATTGTGACGGTTATAAATCAGAAGGTTTACATTATCCATCTGGTGCAAAACAAAAACAACTACTTAAACAATTTTATGAAGAATGTCAAGTATCGACAGCAAATATTGACTTTTTGGAAGCCCATGTTACTGGTAAGGAAAAGAAAAAAAATCTAGTTATTTGTTGCATATCTAATTTTACCTCCTTTAATAAGTAGAAATGGTGCCTCTTATGTGTGTGTTTCTAAAAAATCATCCAGGTCAAAATTTGATACCAGAGATGATAATTTTGCATAAAACTTGCAATCCTTATCCACATTTCTCACCACCTTTTGATAAAAAAAAAAATATGTATAAAGTTATTACAAAGCACATCCCAAAAAAAAAGGTAGAGTGGTAGGAGTCCTCACTCTAGCTGAGGCGCACTACAGAATTAAAATTCGTGAGATAACTTTGGGAGGAAGAAAGTTTTATATTATTTTCCACACGCTTTATCACTTTAAGTGCTCGTATAAATTTTATAATTTGAATGAATTATACGGGCTAAAAACCTATTACTATTATTTATCGTGTCTGTGGTCTACCAGTCCAAATTTTCGAATTGACTTCATGAGGTCCCGGGTTCAAATCCCGGGTCGGGCAACAAAAAATAAAATTTGGTATTTCCATTTTTTTTTTAAATAATGGATTGAATTGGATATGTGCTTGGTTGTCGATAGTCTTGCCACCTATCACATTATGGGACCTAAAGTCTTCGGTTAGCCGTGGATGCCTTGGTTGTGCCTCTGTCTACTCCTTCAGGGATATCGGCGTAAAGATACTTTTTTTACATGCATGAGTAGACATAAAACTAGGAGGTTTATTTATTGTTCCTGACTTGGTAGCAGAGAGACTACGTCGAAAGTATAATATATTGCGACACTGTTACGTAACGCCACGTTTTTCCGAAGAAAGACGCAACTATTATTTGGCCAGTGGTTCGACTCTTCTTATCTTTTGTAGACAACTATTTAAAGGAAAGACACATTCCGTTAACTAAATTTTTCTTTCTAGTTCGAAATAAAATACCCAGGTTTCGTCAGCTGTCACAATGTTATAGACAGCCAAAGATTCTCCTTCTTTAAATTTTCTGTAATTTTTCGGCATAACTCTACACGCAGTTGTTTTTTGGTCTTCAATTAAAAGAGGCGGTATACATCGAGTGCAAAGGTTCCCGGCCCTACAGTTATTTCATCATCATCATCATCATCATCATTTCAGCCATAGGACGTCCACTGCTGAACATAGGCCTCCCCCATTGACTTCCACTTCGACCGGATGGAAGCGGCCTGCAT
>NJDD01002978.1:34704-87787 GCA_002245505.1 Calephelis nemesis
TACCAACCTATCATTTATCTCGTCCACCGATACGCACTCTTCCAGGCAAGCAAAGCGGTTGGTTAACTCGAGTTGAAAGCTCTCGGGGTTTTGTATTTGGGCAACACAGTTATTATACAGTTATTTATGCCAAAAAAATTGCACTTAACTCATTCCTGTGCCTAATTCAGTACGAGTTTGCTAACAAGCTATCTTTTGGTCATCATCAGCATTAGATTCAGATAGATTCAGTAACCGCAATTGACTTGATTTTTTCTTACTTAAACCGCAGCGAAAATCACAAATTTCATTATAATAGCGACACACAAAAACCCCGCCAAATCAAAATTAAAAAAGGTATTTTTAAGTTATGTTTCTAGATATACAAAATATAGACAAATAATTTCGTTTTCAAATTCTGTTATTGTTTTTTTGTATTTTATTTATTATAAGTGGCCAGTTCCATGACCATCTGCGCCGTAGATGGCTGTTGTAGATAAATCTATAAGAACTTCTAGGTAAGGAACGCATTATTCATTGAAAATGAGACGAAAATATTTTAGACTTGTTATCTTAAATGTTTTGTGAGTTCGTATTTTTATTTTTTTATTTTTTTTTAGCACTTGCCCTGTGCGTGGGATAAATTTCTATAAATTTATAGAAATTTATCCCACGCACAGGGCAAGTGCTAAAAAAAATAAAAAAATAAAAATACGATGCAAGTAACGAAAGTTATGTCCATTCTAAAAAAATGTGAATTTCATCGGTGATGAACTCATTTGGTGGGTACTCAGAATTGTGTATCTATAGGACATAACTACCCGCGTTAACGGGTTAGAAAGGAATTAAAAATTTCGCCACGGGACTTGAATCCTCAGTAGCTCAATTGGTTAGAGCATTCGTCGGCTTGAGACGAAAGGTTACAGGTTCAAATCCTGTCTGGGGCGAAATTTTTTCTTTCTTTAAAAATTTATAGAAAGTTTTGTGAGTTGTTGTTCGTTGCAAATAGTACACCATTTATATTTTTCTCTTCAGTTGATTAAAATAACTACTTTGTGACTTCGTTATTGTTAAAAATAAATCTTTTTTAAATTTAAATGTAAATGTTTTTTTTTCATTATTGGAACTTGGCTTTAACTGTAAAATGCACGAGTATGCTTTATTTGAAGAATATCTACATCCATTCATAATACATATATCGATATGATAAACATTATCATGTAATTCATGTTAAGGCACAGTTGTTGGTGACCCAGAAGAACTAGCTGCGGTTGACGAAGTAATTTGCACTGGTCGCTTCACGCCGCTTTTGATTGGTTCTTCCAAATCCAATTATGGGCACAGTGAAACTACAGCTGGACTTAGTGCTATTTCAAAGGTATCTTAAAAGTTTTATTTATTTTATTCTTTGTTGCACACCATTTATGTCATAAAACATTGGCAGTGGTAAACAGAAATTCACAAAAGGTGGGCTTATCTCTAGGTCTACAGATTTCTTCCAGCCAACCCTAAAAATTAAAATCTGTGATAAAACAGTGGAAGGCATTATGCACAATATATAATTAACCTAAACATAGTGATAATATAAGAAATAATAATATAGAAATATAAAAGTTCATGAAAAATATTTTTTTTATTTAATAAGAAAAGTAAGAAATAACGCCCATCCGAATGGTAAGAAAAAACCATGGATATAAACAACTATAAACAAAACAGATAATATTATAAACGTCCTGCAGCAGAGATGTTAAGATTATTACGCAAGTCTCCCGGACAATTTGCTCTCTTTACCCGAACATGTCACAGTCACCAAGTAAATGTGAATGCATAAAGGTACCCAGCTACATTTAGATTGACTATATTTTTTATTAACTTAACCAGAGCAGTAAGGGAGGGGTTAAAGTCAAAATATAAATTGGACTATCATTTATTAACGCGTTGTCTGAATTAGCTAATTTTTGTAGAACCTGCATGATTTAAATATTGTTCCATATTTTTTTGTAGGTTGTAAGTTTAGTAACTAAGAAAATACAGGCATATCAATACTTAATATAAAATAACTAGCACAACCAGGTTAATAGTTTGATCGCATACATTCACGCGAAATTTTATTGTTGAGTAGTGAGAGAGAAGAAAGTTCGGCAGGTCAGCTAGTAATGTTTTGTAAAATATTTTCTTAAATTATTTTTCAGCTGTGTATAGCGTTTCATTCTGGCTACATTCCACCAAACATTAATTTGGAAACACAACGTAAATCTCTAAAGGCGATTGGTGAAGGACGAGTCAAAGTTGTAACAGAGAAATTGCCGTGGAACGGAACACTTGCTGCTATCAGTAGTTTTGGTTTTGGTGGAGCAAATGGTCATTTGTTATTAAAGAGATATACTCGACCAAAGGTAATCTTAAACATTCTGGAACGCACGAAATACTTTTATAGTTGTTATTTTCAGATAAGGTTTAGCTTTACTCATATTTTTAAAGAAAGAAACACTTGTACTTAATTAATTAATTAATTAGTGGAGGCAATTGACATGTTTTTTAATATTTTCTAAAATGGTACTTTTTTCACCATTTAGTGGTAAAACAATCTAAGGCTGGCAACTCGGTTGTATAACGTGTTAAAGTTCTTTGTATCTACCTTTTATAAATGAATTTATATTTACACATAAAAAATATTGTTTAGTAGTTTAAGTTTTAGCCCTGATGATGCTGTATAAGCGAAACCGGTAGGCTATTAATTACAAAGTAATAACTTATAAGTGATAAGTAAAACAGTACAAGTGTTTCTTTCTTTAAAAATATGAATATTTGGAAGTTTTACCAAGTGCCGACGATGGAAAGTATCAAATAGTTTAGCTTTACATTTCTATTTTATGAGCTTGAACATTAAGTTATTTAATTAGTCTGTCTCGAATTTAGGAACATTGCTCTGGTCTGTGAAGATTAATTTTAATATCCTTTCTGCTTTCTCTTTCTGTAATAATAATAATAATAATATCTTAATTGTACAACTAAATCATGAAATAAGGAGAAGTTACGATATCTGTTTATCATTATATATAATAAAACTAAGTTGATAAAATGTGCGTGCCGACAAAAAAAAAGGATTCCCGATACGATAAAGGGACTTATATAGTGCAATAGCCCTTTATTCCCCCTCGAACAAGAAAGTTTCACTTTCAACTTAAATAGCGTATTTTTAAAGATATAAGGGCTTTTCCAATTCCTCAACTTGAAAATAATGTGAAGTAGTGGCGCCATCTGTTGTGGAGTAGTTGAACTCCATTCAGAACAACGATTATTTGAGTTGCATTTCGAAAGGCGCTGCGAGCAATTATAGCAATTACTGCGAGCAATGGTGCGAAATTCAAAATTCTAATTTCAACAAAGTCTTAAATTACATTTGTTTCTATAATAAAGTTATTAAATTTTGTGTATTTAGACAGCATTAGGTAGCTTTTATTTTGGAGTTGAAGCAAGATAAATTTAGTTTTTCAAATTATTAATTATTAATTCTGAAAATATTTTTAAATTTAAGTATTCAAATTTCGCGCCTTTACTACTTATGCTATAGCTGCAGAACTTATTGTTACGGCGGACGATAATGTCGAGTACATTCCAGAAGGTGTAAAAATGCTAATTGAATCTAAATTTTAAATGCGTTTGCATAAATGTGATGTTGAGAAAGTACTTTAAGAGCGATAACGTTGATAAACATCGAAAAAAGAAGCGAAGAGAGTATGCCGTATTGAGGCACACCAGGCATGTTATGAGACCAAGCAGAAAGTCTGTCGTTTAATTTAATACGCTGTCAACGCTCCGGAGATAATTACCAAACCATTGTAATGCGAAAGTGGATATGTTAAAAGATTGTGTAATACACAATAGAAAGTTGATATCGATAGTGTTAAAAGCATTACTAAAATCAAGTAAACATAAAACCACCAGACATTTATTGTCCATGCTTGGATGGGTATAACCAGTGATTTTTGAAAGAACTGTTACTGTGCTATGGCCAAGACGAAAGCCTGATTTAAGGGACTGAGTAGATTATTTTTTAATAAAAATGAGCTTAGCTGTTTATAAATTATTTTATAAAATATTTTCGATAAAAATAGAAAATGGAAATAGGTTGATGTAATTTATTTAAAAACACTTGTACTTTCCACAATATATTTTATTATTTTTTATTTTTATAATTTAGCCAACCGGTTTCGCTATACAAGCATATTTAAGGTGACAATTAGACGGTATTAGTTTTAACAAAACTTCAGTTGTTATATAGCCCTGATGATGCTTGTATAGCGAAACCGGTTGGCTAAATTATAAAAATAAAAAATAATAAAATATATTGTGGAAAGTACAAGTGTTTTTAAATAAATTACATCAAGAATGGAATTCCACCAAGCTCCGACGATAAGAAGTATAGGAAATAGGTTGATTATTAGATAAAAAGAAGGACTGGATTTTTTTGCTAGTGTTATAATGAGAACATCTTTCCAACTATTAAGAAATGAAGTAGTTGTCAAAGAATGATTAAGAACATTAGTCAGAATTGGGGTAATTATATCCAAAATTTGAATAATCATATTGCGACAAATACAACAATCACATACAGCACTTCTTCTAGTTATGAACATAATGACTGGTTCGACTTCAGGATCCTCAACAGGATTGAGCTCAAATTTTAAAGCCAAATTTCAGACGAGAAAGTGAATCCAGGGTTTTTTCTTTGGTTTAGGTATCATAACGTGTAGACGCTGAGAAATGTTGATTAAACGTATCTAACTTGATTTTATCAATTAAGACACCACTATGAGATTTTCCTACTTCTAAAGTCTTTTGGAACTTCCACACTCTTGCGAGATCTCTTTGTCAACAAACTTGTGTATGTGGCGTCTTTGTGCGTCTCTTATTAATGTATTTATTATTTTATTTATCCTAAATTTAGCTCTAGCCCTATTCTTCTTATTGATCAATAGTTTTAATTCATCAGTTAGCCAAGGCGCAGTAGGATGTTGCATTATAACTGGCTCATTTGGCGCATGGATATAATATAACTTTATAATTTCCGTATTAAAGAGATCAGTTTTGTCATTTTGTTACTCATAGTGTAATATTTCTAGACCAATCGAGTTTAGAAGTATCTTTCAAAAGCGCATCCATGCCCCTAAAATATTGCTGCAGTCAGATCTGTGACTTAACTTTAAGTGGACGGAGGAAATAAGAGAGATAGATTAGGCCATGATAGAAATAATCAGCATGACACTGACCATGTCTGGCCACATGCCCAGGATTAGAAACTATTGCAAGAATTAGTCGGGATGGCATACAGCCAGGAATTTTGTGAGTTGCATTTAAAGGTAAAACATGTACATTGCAAGATTTATAATATTACCACGGATGTAAACTTTTTTTTTTCATTTTTAATAAACACGTCATATTAAAATCGCCCATTAAGATTACATGTTTATATCCGGGGGCATGATTTTCCAATAAACTTTCAAACGAGGAAAAATTGTTATGACAATACGATTCTTAGTACGATATTAGGTATATACATACTCTTTTGCGATTATTTGACTTGTGTCGTTCTTGCAGTAAACTTTTCTTAACTTTCTCTTCATCAATTATCCTTCAATGGCCCATTCATTGGCCAAAATGTTAAAGTACACGACTAACTTAAACGAACAACTGCGAGGCTCGGGTTTAATTCCCGACAAGGGCAGGCGTCTGTTTTTCCAGGTCTGAGTAAATTATTTGTGTATTAGTACCGTTGATTTAACACAAGCCTAAAATTTGCTTAGTTCGAGGTAAGATCGATTAATTTGTGTAATTTGTCAAATGATGTTCGTCTTTTATTTATGCATGAGGTTCCGGATAAGATCCCTAAGTTAGGCAACAATATATATTGTGTTTTTTTTTTTCATTTTTATAATAGAAATAAGAATGCACGGAATATATGTGCGCGGATGACGATATTTTTGATACCTATCACATTGTGAGACTTAGTGTCTTCGGCTAGTTGTAGGTGCGATAGTTATACCTAATTATACCTCTACCTTCCTACTTGGGGGTGTGGATGAAGGAAACTTTTTTTAATGAAATGGTAGATGCAATAAGAGCCTTGATATCTGCTTACAAAGTAATAGTATAAATATATTTTCTTCTATTGCTTGTCAGTATTGTAATTTTATTTAATACAATGCAAATAACAAATAATTAATTTGTGGGATAGCTACTGTAATATTAAAATGTTCCAGATTAATAACGGACTACCTGATGATGATTTACCTCGACTTGTCTGCATATCTGGCAGTACTAAAGCCGCCGTTAATAAAATTTTCGATGACTTAATATCTAGAACAGTTGACATCGATGAAATACGCCTTTGGCATGGCGCATTTTCAAAACACATAGAAGGACATGATTTTAAAGGATTTATTTTACTTAGTAAGTTGAATCTTATTGCAATATTTTAATCACACACACACACACACACACACGCACACACACTCGTGCATTTATGCTTTACAGTCTAAATACATATATTGTGCAGTCATCCGCAGCAATGTTTTCAATGTATATTTTGTCATCCTAACAAAATGAGTGATATTTCAGTTTTGTAATGAAACTGATTTATTTGTATGTATTCTAACTAGAATAAAACAAGCGACAGGCCTTAACGTTTCGTTCTTACCTTAGTTTTGTTGCCAAGGATTTTCTTAGTATTATCTTCTTTAAATAACGAGGTCTAAAATCGTTAAGTTACTTAACAATTTTCGCCACACTATTTTTTATAAAGATCAGTATTCCCAAATAGATACGGCTTATGTAAAGAGCGTACCTTCTTATTTCTTTAAGGTCGGTTCATTATTTGTAATACTTCTGTAATAGTGTAGCAATGATCCATGGGCGCGATGGTGTTCTCTTAGCATCAAGTGACTCACTCATCCGATTGTCTATTTTTTTATATAAAAAATATTTGCACACTACGATCAAGTCAAATTTATCAGTACAGTTAAATATTTTGTAACAACTTCTTATCATACATACTCCGTTAATAAAATATTTTCATTTCATTTTCAATTGTTTTATTTGTAATTTTTAATTTGCTATATTTATTATGGTTTAGGATCTACGAAAATGAAAGCTCTATCGATGCATCGTGAAATACAGCGCGTGAAGAAAAGTAATCAGCCTCGACCAATATGTTTTATCTATTCAGAGAATGTGTCACAATTACCTAACAAGCATAATTTGATGAAAATTCCAGTATTTGACAAAATCCTACAAAGGTATTCAGTTTTATAATTGTTAATTCCTTTTAATAAAACGAATTTTATCATCATCCTAAATTTAATTTCGGGGAAAGCCAGCGTTTTCTTTCTTTATTTACCATACATTTTTAACTGTAATACTGTGCACTACAGAAAGGTTATTGGTTGTTCAATTAATTGACCTTTGTGGCGTAAAACGCTTCTTCGTCAAGATATTGTTTCTGACTCTATTTAATGAAGGAATTTATAACCTTAATTATTTCGACCTGCGCGTATAATTTTTAAATTGTTAACTGATTTTTAGTATTACCTTTGACCTTGAATTATTTTTTGAAGGAGTTTTTAGAGATTTTCAGAAAAACCAATTTTTTGACCTTTGATCTCAATTTTTTGAAAAATGGGTTTCTCTGAAAATCGCTAAAAACTTATTTTCCATGCAATGCAGTGATTCATAATTTTTAAATTGTATTAATAATTGTTTTTTTTTTGTTTTTGTTGTTAGTAAAAGTGGATTACTTATTGTTAGAAAAAGCCGCACCTACTATTGAAGTTTTTATAATCTGTACGCTTTTCAAATAGATTTGCAAGTAAACTTAACCACCTCCTAGAGTTGGTAATTTTACTGTATTTATATGATAGATGAATTGAGAATTGCGGTCGCACGCAGAGATATCACTTAACATTTAATTCGTCACTATACCACAATTTTGTATTGAAAATGTTAACTGTCTTAAATATTCATATTTTTTAAATGAAGAAACACTTGTACTGTTTTACGTATCAAAAACAAAAAAGAGAATTGACGTCTCTTAGTACAGCCGTTAGTATTACTATTAGTATTACTCGTATTTATATTTGTATGTATAGCATTAAGTAAAAATGCATATCTAATTCCAAAAACTATATTATTTAGGTGTGACAAAGCTATTAAGGAAACTGCAGGAATAGATTTAATCAAAGCAATAACTGACAGTACTTATAAAGTAGTTGACGAAAATTTAAAATCATTAATTGCTGTAGCTATTCAAGTAGGATTAACGGCCATATTAAAAGCTGTTGGAATAACACCAAATTATGTAATCGGTAAGTGTATTTTATTTTTTCATATCTTATCTAAAGTGTTAAATTATTCCTCAACTCTACGTTTCGTCAATTCGCATCCACTTATGCCCGGTTCCTATAATCAACGAATCGTAATCCGTCAGCTAAACCATTCGTAGTTTGTTCAAAAGTAACGCAGCGTTACCAATATTTTCAAAAAATGTTTAGAATCAATAGTTGGAAACGAGCAACCGTTGTTAGTAATCTTACTAAGCGTACAAAATACTACCATCTGTAATCAAAACGACTCGTTTTTTGAATATAGGAACCGGGCATTAGTGGAGTTTGCAGGTTTGAGGGAAAATATAAAGATGTTCTAGATCTAGTTGTGAATTAACTAAAATTGTAATCCATCAGTAGCAAAGTCTTTTTCAGGATGAAGCTAAGTTTTAAGCAAAATTTTTGAATGATTTTTTTAATAGTCAAAATGAGGCGATTTCGCGAGTTTGCATCTACAAAATCCAAATGGACGTCATCTGGATTTTGTGGAAGCAAACTCGCAAAATAAAACCTATGGAGCAGCTCCCGTCCGCCAACTTACGAAGAAGTTAAGGAGTGATTTCTTAAGAAATTAAAAAAAAATACAGGGTTTTAACTTCTTTTATTGTAAAATACACATGTTCACGCCAAGTCCCTTGCTGGGTCGGCAGAGAATATTGAGTGCCTAGTATCACGAGCTTCTTTCACATTCGTTACTTTTTTATTTTCTAATAAAAACATCGTCTTGAAGGATAAGACATGTGCCCGGTGGACAAAAGGTTTGGCACAAACCGCATTGTGGAACTGAGTATGTTAGGCTAATCGTGCGTGTTCTAGTTGTAGATAGTCTGATTTATATAAAACACTTTTTTTTTTAAATTAAACAAGTGGGTTCAAACTGGTCTATAGAATATTATCCATTCATCCAATTTGCGTCAAGGTAAATTGTCGCCAAAGGTCAGATTAATATTCTGATGGAAACTAATCATGATTACATCAATCATAATTACTTTTGATCTGAATTACTTTCAATCATGATTACATTTAATTTTGTAAGTGATAGTTTTGATTACAAGAATCAGTAATTTGATTATATGCAATAAAATTAATTTAAAATTTAAATTTGCCTTTAATTATTATTTTTATTTCTTTACTTAACCAGTCAACGGTATCACGTATGTCTGTGATTTAAAAAAAATCTGCTGATAAAATTTCAATGGCATGCATCGTTTTCTACTCTTTCATTATTTATATCCTTAATAAAATTGATAAAAAATATGTTTCGCGTGTTCAATTGCATTTCGAAGCAAAGATACGGTGCATGGGGTGCATTCTCAAATGCAACCACGACCAGTTTACGAAAATCTTACAGACTTACGGAAGAGATGTTTGAAAAAACGGTACTTGTAAAGACATTCATAGAAGCCCAAAATTATAATTGATTTCCTTATTTTTTTCAAATATTTTCGACATTATGATCCACGTTGTGAAAAAGCAATAATATGTTATTACAGGTTATGGTACTGGTAAATTAGTGTGTGATTATGCCAGAGATTATTTAAGCGCTGAAGAAACGATTACTTTGTGTTGTAATGGTAAAAAGCCTGTTGTGAAACTATCTGAAGATGAAAGCAAAAAATATAAAAGTAAGTATCTATATATTAATACGTGATGGCAAAAATTTGGACCCATTTTTACGGAAATTGGGAGAACGCAGGAGCATAAAATTTGACACTCTTATAGTTTATGTGAAGGAGAAATGCAGAACGCTATTTTTTTCAATAATTATGCTAATAAAGTACAATTAATCAACAAATAAAATACTACCCACACTACCATGTATTTGACACACACAAACAAATATATCAATGATAAATAACAATAAAAGTTCACAAATGGCGCACCATACAGTTTGAAAATAAAGTAAATTAAGATGGCGTTCTTATCAACAAGATATCAAAATTTGTTATGGTCGAATTTCGACCTATGGGCGACCACTAGTATTTTTAATTAGGTATTAATAAAAGCAGAAATTATGTTTCGGAAAACGATACTTAAAAAAAACAATTATTGTCAACTTCCCACAGAAATGGAATGAAATCTGTTCAGCTTGTAATAAATATTAAGAACATGAATTTGCCCTTTGTTTAAAACTGCTTACTACTATTGACCTAAAACGTACAAACATCCCAACCACCGGATGATCTGAATTTTTAATATGCAAGAAAACAATCGTTAAACATTTGGAAAAAATAATAACCTTGTAAACAAAAAAAATATTTTTGAGGGTTAAAATATAAAACAAACACACTTTCCAGATGGTAAGAGACAACCATGGCCACAGCATCCACATAGATGCATTGCTTTTTTTTTTTGAGGGCATAATTGCGGTGCTAGGCTCATGCAAGTCATAATAATTACAAACTAAATCGAAAAGTCAATCTATTCAATGGCATCTGGGAATTTCAGAAATTGATAATTGTTTATTTAAAAAATATAACAACTTATACAATCTTTTAATTTGGTTTCACTTAAACCTTAGTAAATCATAAATTTAAAAACTTTTTCTATTTTGACAATTATTTTCACATGTTACAGATTTTTCTTGTAACGATAATAGTTCAGTATGCTTTTTGACACAAGATTCAGTAAGCGCAAATAGTTCTCTTACCAAACAACAGGAAAGTAATGGAATGACTAACAATGATGATAATACCAAGGTGAGAACTTGAAGATCTTTCCAGCTATTCTATTAATAATAAGTATTAATAATTAGTAATCATAAGCACTAGTGATACGAAGCCAGTTAGCAACAGCTTTTTGACAAAGGGAAATATTACTAAAAGTTAGTATTTTTGCCCAACACTCTGGTCAGCTAAGAGCGATGCTCTATACCATCTATGGTATCTATAGCCCACGGATATTTCTTTTCACTTTGTCGTAACGTTTGGTGGAATTCCATTCTAGATATAATTTATTAATAACAATAATTGAAATCGTTATTGTAACTGCGTGTTCCAATCTGTGATAAAACTTAAGTAGCCAAGCCAGTTTGCTTAAAAATAATAAAAAATAGATGGAAGTGCAAGGCTTATTTAAAAATTGTGTCTTGCATGTTTATTTCTGAAAAGTCGGAACGCACTTGTGATACTCGTGGTGTTGTGCATGTTATTAGACTGTAGTGACCTTTGGAGTACCGTGTTACCAGTTTGCATCCTCTCACATGAAACATATGGCATCAAGAAAAAATCGGTTGTAAGTGATCGTCCAGTCAAGTCGAGTATTTCAATTAAAATAAAGTAAATGTTGGCGGGCATACATCATTTTTGCACATTTACTCTACACATACTTCGTACTTGACAACTGGTTCAGGAAGTGGCGCATAGAAGTCAACACCGAATAAAATGCAGCGGTACTCAATAATAGGTAAAGTAGATTTTTAAGGTAGTTTCACGTTAATTTTATCATGATCCGACTAGTGAATACGGTGCTAAAACACTTATTTATTTACAGGAACTAATTGGACAAGCTATAATGAAACTTCCGCAAGACACTATAATCATTGAATTAACTCAAGATAATTTATTTAAAAAATCGAAACTATTGTTAAAAAATATGACTTATATTAATTTATATTCTGATGTTAGTGAAGACATACTTAAAAACTTATTCGTGAGCTTCGGAAAGTAAGTAGATGTATCTAACATCTTTTTTTCAAATTTGTAAAAATTTCTTTTTCATCTTTTGGATTAACACTACCTCATTAGTTTAGTACTGAGTCGTTACCATTAAACAAACTCCTGTCAAGAAGTGATAAGGAATAGAAACTAGAATCATGAATATGAATGTCTGTATTATAAATTTATGTGTTCTATTTTTTTTCGATCTCTATGCATTTTTGTGACGCATATCCTCGAATAACAACCAGTTTTTTTCTGCATCAACCTGATTTCTCTCATCAAATTATGCACTTGATAAGTATCACACGCATTTGTTTTCTAGCTAATAGATAAGTAAAGTTATTATTGTAAATCTCTACATAAACACCTTATTCAAGAAGGTATTAAAGATACTCTTTACCATTATAATTGCCTCTTGACATTTTCCATCGACAATAGCAAACTAAGTATTTCAAGTTGAGCCATATCTGAATATCAGAACTACAGTTTTTGTAGCTATCCAAGACGTTATTCTAAATAAGGACTGTTTTTTTTTTGCGGCGCGTAGCCTTAACAACATTTTCACAGTTTGGTGTTAGCTCTAATGAAAGGACGAATTCTTCCATGCATAGATCAAGAGGAACATCTTTTATGTAACCCATACGGGAAACATCACAAGTGGGAATTGTAACAGAACATTTGTGTTCTATTAAAATTGGGGAACTTACAAAGTTTTTTAGCTGCATCACAGAGTCAAATTCTATAGCAAACCTATTGCGTGAAACTTATTTTAATTCCATCAAATAAATTGTTTTGAATATTACAAGAATAAAGAAATTGGCCAAACTTTGTTGGATTCAACATTGTACCAGCTACAGGTTGAGGCTAGAAGTTAAAGACATAAGTGACTATGAATAAGCCTTTGTCATCCTTTGTACAAACTAGTTTCTCTTCAAAATAAGGGTGTACACGATCTCAGCTCCTATGGATATTTGCCATAAATTAGCCAATACTCGAATAGGGCTGAATTTCTGTCCATCAGGCATGAAAAATGTAAACATCATAATCTTAATAAATATCTTATGCAAATTTCGGGAATTCAACTACCAAGTAAATAAATTAAATTTTCAATAATCAGTAACAATTATAATATGACGTATAAATACTTATTTACATAACTAAATACATTTTATAAAGAGATAGAACCTGTAACACAGGTATCCTAATTTACCAAAAACAAATATCTTGCTCTCTAGGGATTCAAACCCGCTCAACCACCCTCTTTCTATGACGGCCGACTAATATTTATTATAGATAAAAAAATTTAACGTTATATCAATGTTTCTAGGATATTTCAAGCTGGCATAAATGTCGATTTGGCAAATGTATACCCAAACGTACCGCTTCCCATGCCCTTGGAAACACCATATTTATCTCATTTGATAAAATGGGACCACCACCGTGAGCAAAAGTAAGATTTTCAAATATTTTATCTTCAGATTTTTTTATGTTTATATTGTGCTGAAACAGAGCTGCGGCAACTAGCACCGATCAACTCTTGATATAATGTAGTAACGCTTTATACGTACACATGTAATAGATACTGACATATTCAACATTGCGGAATCAAATTTGAGATAAGTTGATATATTTTTAAAAACGATTTTAATGCAACAAATAAGTAACAAAATATCATAAAATGTAAAGCTGGTAATATATTATCAGCCGCGGCTTACGGACGCATCTAACAGCCGCGACTGATGAGTATGCACATGCTGTACGCGGACGCTTACGGCTGACATAAAGATCGAGCGCATCAGATATATTTCGGAACTCTCAATTTCACGTCCGCAACTAGCGTACGATAGTTTGAACGGCTCAGAATACTTTCTTTATCTAGATACCCTGTTAGGTGCGTCTGATAGTCCAGCTTAACTAAGTTGATATTTTTCTATTTTTTTAACGAAATTCATTATGGTGGTCCGGGCTCCTTTGCAGAATAGACCATCTGCTTTTCTTGCCAGGCAACTCGTAAAAGGCGAGCATAGGCTTAACATCACTAACACCGTGACATCTGACTAGGTGGTAGAGTTTCGCAGCGACTCACCCGGATTGGTAAGTACCACCGCCTTACCTATTCCTGCCGCCATAATGTCATGACGTGTTCCGGTCCGGAGGGTAAGGTAGCCGGTAAACTTACTTTTGCTAGAGGCCTAACATCTTGACCTGAGGTTGGCAACGCACCATTAACACCTTTGGTGTCTCTAGGCGGCGTGAATTTCTTACCATCAGGAAATCTGCTTGCTTGTTTGCCTTCCTATGACATAAAAAAAAAATACCAATAGATTCCTGTTTCAAATTTAATTCGACTCAATGACAGCTTTACAGGAGTGTTTAAACCTTATGGTTTTATGAAAAAAAACTGTGGAACCATTTACGCCTTGTACTTAAAAGCTAATGTTTCTCTACGAAAACCTTAACAAATGATTCTTTTAAATTACGTTGAAGTTGAAAATGTCAGAAAAACATACTTATTTTAATTAAGTAAATCAGTTAAATTTTTTATAGCAAATCCTTGTAATTTTAAATAGTATTACAAAATGTCATGCTTTTAATTCCCAAGAGTGGAACTAGGGCGTCGTGACCTCCACCTGGGCAAGAGTATATTTACGCCAAATAGTAATTTTACACATTTTTTCAACCTTATTAGTTAACAGAACAGGTCTGCAAGGTTTGTGACACTAGGTACTTGATACGCTCTGACTACCCCATAAGGATGTTAGTATGTTGTAAGGATGTTAACGCACGTTTGGTATTCATTAATGAAATAACTACCTACTAATTAACTTCAATTGTGGTAAATACCAACAAATGTCGGTTGTGAATGGCGTCAATTTGTGAGAAAATGGAAATAAAAATTGTGCTGAAATTTAACTCAACGAACAAATTTGAACATCTTCGAAATCAATTTCATATGTGACTATGTTCTATTAAAAATCTTGGTAATAACCTAAATATTTTACTTTTCTTTAATGTATTAGTAGATTACTGGTGGCCGAATTTACTTTTGTAGAAATAATGATTTCGTTGTATAATCTCATCTGACAAAGTCCTTGGGGAGTTTCGAAAAGAAGATTTTTCAAAGATATGTTATCTTATATCATATTAAATTTGGAGCCCGCTATGACCTAACTATGAGTGTGTGGCACGAAAGCTGGATTCGCCTTTACTTATAACTAATATATGATGGCTAGCTGAACCGACAGACGTTGTTCTGTCTTTACTATGAATATTGTTTTTTTTTTGTATTAACCTTGTTCTAACAAAAAACAATAAGCAAAATTGAAATTTCCGTTCAGGCGTGATGCGATAACCAAAAGTTTAACTGACTCGCAAAAAGGACCTAGTAGAATGGACAAGTACACTGGCTAGCCTATGCTGCAGCACAGAATACCTACTACAATGGTGAACACTGACGAGCCATCCGTAACATTTTGTCGTCCATTCATTGTACCCACACTTTTTTGTAGTAAACACTTGTACGACTACACACTTTTATTTAATAATTTTCGTTACTCTATAGCCAACCGGTTTCACTTTTTACAGCACCATCAGGGCTTTAAAACTAAAGATGAAAAGACTAAAAGATTGTAAAATAAGTATAGATTCTACTCATTGTACACTTTCAACTATTTTTTAATACACTTTTAGGGGTAAACTGATCGTCCAGTAACTGGAGTAGACCATGCGTGTACCCTTGCACGACAACCACAGGCCGCTACTCTACTGGTCCTCCAAAATTTATTAATTTATTTAATTATTTATTGTACACAACTTATGACATAAAACATTGATGAATCATGAAACGGATATGCACAAAAGGTGGGCTCTAGGTCGACAGATTTCTTTTATCCAACCCTAAAAATTAGAATGTACAAAAAATAAATAATCTAAACATAATAATAACACAAAAAAAAATCATAACAATGACATTATAAAATAATATTAATAAAAATAATAAATCTATATATAAACACGAAACCAAAAAGTCACAAATTGTTAAAAAATTGAAATATGTTACACATTACCCAGGAAGAGTCCCATACGGCAGAACCACCAAGATTGATCGTCGCAGCTGTAAGTATATTTGCTCCCGTAGCCTTATCTTATTTTACCCTACTAATCTCCGAATTAACTTCTTTCATCATAATGGTATCACATGCCTTCGATATTTCTGAGTTATTTGAGTATTCAGCCCCAGCTGCAGCATCCAGGGCCTATTCATACATATCTCCATAGAATATATATTTAGAATTATAGAGTTATTTCAAAACAAATTTAACAATCAGCCACTAGTCTAGTAGGTACACACTATTCATCCTGTTTTAGACTGGACTCTCATACATTCTTCCGACAACCAGATCTTACAAATTATAACAAGGGTCAAGACCTTTAAAGTCCTCCAGACTTTAAAGGGACATAAATGGGACACTTATTTGTCAATGCTTCCACTTCTTAAACAGACCCCGGCTTGTAACAAAAAGTGGTTCTCAGTAAGCCCCTGTAGGCTCTCATGTCCATTGAACACTTTAAATAAACTTCAAATTAAGAAGTATCAAACTGTATAAAGATGAATCCCCATTTTGCCTGGTAATCGCATCATGCCTTAGCGGATGGACTAGTTTTACTAGTTATCTTTATGTTTTGCAAGTTATTGTCAGGAGAAGATTCTTAGAAAAATTTGCAGGGAAAATAGAACAAAAACTTTAAGCAAAACAAACTGTTGGCAGCTGTTAATGCTAACAAACATGAAGTTAGCTGGGTCGGCTAGTATTTTATAATTTCACTTAACAGTAATGTTACATTTTTTGACAGGTCAACGAACTACGAGCTTGAGCAGTTTATGACAAGAAAAATTTTTCAGAAAACAGTTACAATAGATTTAAATTTTGATAGACATGATTTTATGATAGATCATCATATTAATGGTATTTTTTTATTTTTAAATTATTTTATTTTAGTAGCAATGATTACTATGACAGTTAGGTCAAAAAAGGCAGCTTACCGCTTCGATGTGTACAGTGGCTGCGGATAAACGCAGCCGCATTACCGTACGATTTGTTCCGTGTTTCCGCCCAGAGCTGCAGTGCACGATAAGCCGAGAATCTCTTTTGCTTCTTCTAGCAACATTCCTTTACCAAAACATAACAATGACAAGGATCAATATAGCACAAGCTAGACGAATCCAATAGTATCTAATATTTATTTTTCTCACATACTCTACTTGTGGAAAGTATTCAAATCAATTGTATATTTTGGTTATCTTGTTTAATAATTATTTTAAACTCCAAGAAAGGCTGAGATTCTTAATTCAACTGCATATGTTTTTTATATTTGTTACTCTAATACTCGGCCAATAGCCAACCGATTCTGGTGATTCTTTTTAATGATTCTAAGCTTGTCCCATGTTAGATTTATCATGATCTTGAATAGTGTTTTTTGATTTTGACGTTATTGTTCATAGACTTTTCACTTCATGAATAAACGTCAAGATAGGTTTTAAAAAACACTACAGTACACGCGCCAATTTTTTTGTACCATGTTTGCTCGCGTGCTCTACCATGGTAGAAAAAGTTCATGTATTTTTTTTTCTGACTTAAAAGTATTAAAGTAAATGAAACAAGATTAATTCAAGAATTTGGTTTAATAAAAAATACAACTATGTAAAAACGAGAAGTATTTAACACTTACAAAACTATTTTAGGGACATTTTAGTAACAACTACGGAAAAATCAACATTTTTGGCAAGTTAGAGATCAGCTCATATAAAAAAAATATAGTGAGTGTTCAGACATTCATTTATGTTTTTCTTCACATTCGAGGCATAAGACAGCCTGGTGATCAGGGCAGATCCATCTAGAACAACGTTTACACCACTTTTTAGTGGAGCGATTACGGACTCGAGAGCACATGCAACATTTACCCACTCGTCCTAACCTGTTGGGTTCATTACGTGGCACCTCATCAGGGAAGCCCAAAAGCCATCTTGTTTTAGATTTAAGTTCTGTCGTCTTGCCATCAGGGGTTTCACAAGTTCAAATAAGAGATCAAGCAGGAAATCACGCCGCACAATATTTTGCACACCATTATTTAGTTGATGGATAATGCAATATACAAGTTGCAAGCCAGTTCCTTTTGAATTGTTCCAAAAGTCGTTGAGATTACCAGAATGTGTCATCCCTATCCCCAGCAACAGTCCAAGCAGAGCTCTGATTTCAACCAAATCGTCCTTTTTTGCATCTCTATTTCTTTGAAAACGGTCTTGAATTTTATCAATGTAAATATTTGTACTAGAAACAATAATTTCTATAATATTTTGGTCAAAAAATAACTCGAAACAAGACACTGGCGTTTCTGCGTTACTTGCGTTACCTCTTGGACCTGGAGGTTGAAACCTAATATTTTGAGATCTCGTGTGTCTGGAGGACATACTTTACTCCATCTTGTCATATACTTCTCTATCCACGTTAGTTGACTGTTCAGACAAAGGTATATCGTCGTCTGATGAAAAATTTTCCGTTACTTCTTCTCGTAAATCGGATCCATCATGTTCCATCGATATTGACTGAAGAGCAGTGCTGTCCTCTCCATCATCTGATTCACTTGCTACAACATCATCCTCATCATTTTCTTCTTCTAGCCACCTCAATATATATACCACCCACCACCACCTCCATATAATAGCACCTCCACCTCCATAGCCACCTCAATATAATATTTTCTATATCGAACCACACATGGAACATCAAGTAATCACTAAAAACAAAACAAAAATATTAATTGTATAACAAAACATACTTACAAAAAAACTCATATACTCTTATCTTAATAATATCTAATCTTAATAAATATTGTTATAGTTAATAGTAAACTAAAGAAATGTTTACCTTCATCAGGTTTTGTAACGCCGATACTCGCTCGTACTACTATGGTAGAATGCTCACTTTGGCGGGAAAATACGGAAATATGCGCCGGCGTAGGCGCTTGATGCCAAACTAAGCTGATGCGCAATATTGTTTTCGAGGCTTATCTAGGGGCACGGGGGAATAGGCCCGGAATCAAAAGAGGGACACGCAAAAGTGCACATACAATCTACCATAGTAGAGCGCGCGTGTACTGTAGTGTTAAGTGTAACTCAAAAACCAGTAAAATGTTGAAAAAAATTGTGTCAAAAGTAAAAACATTTGTTGTCTTTCAAAAATAGAATTATCAAATCGCGACGTCGTATGTACTTACTAAAATAGTTGCAATCGCTTTTTTACTGCGCTTAATCATTTTCTTTTGTTAAATTAGGTTGTTCAATATTTCCTGGATCTGGATACCTCCATTGCGTATGGCTGGCGTTTTTTAATGTACCGAATATTAAGAACGATATTCATTCAGTAATATTTGAAGACATCAAATTTCTTAGAGTGACACCTTTAAGGCCGAACATGGAAATTAAATTTCATATTGTGATTCAAGAACTTACCGGAGAATTTGAAGTAAGAATCACTGCAATTGCGATATGATTAATAAAACATCGATCATCTATACCTGTTTGTTGTAAGGATCACACGCTCCTGGAATAAGAGTGATTTATAATGATAGAATAAGAAACAGTAAACTTTAAAAAAGAGTGATAACATAAGTTTGACGTATCTTTGTTGGGTGTCCGTCTATATGTCTGTGGCATTATAACCATTGAATGAATGGCCCGACTTCAATTCGATTTTTTTTATTTGAAAGCCGACGCGATCGAAATGGTTCTCAGCTACAAAAAAAATATTTATTAATTATCGGTCTGACATCGGCTTGACTTTTAAAGGTCGCAGGTTCGATCTCCGCATCTGGCACCAAAAAATTGAAAATACGTGTTTCCACTTATATGTTATATAAAAATAACGTCCTGGGATTGGAAATGTGTCCGGTTGGCGAGACACCAAAGGTGGTAATGGTGCGTTGCCAACCTAAGGCCGGGATGTTAAGCCTCGAGCAAAAGTAAGTTTATCGGCTACCTTACCCTTCGAACCGGAACACGTCAACGTTACACGTCAATGGTTATGGTGGCAGGAATAGGTGAGACGGTGGTACCAATACGGGCGAGTCACCGCAAAACTCTACTACCTAATTTGATGACACCGTGTTAGTGACCAATGCTCGCCTTTTACGAGCTGCCTGGAAGGCAGATGGTCTATCCGACAAAGCAGCGCGGACTAACACGGGGAAAAACTGTGGCTGGGATGTTAGTCCTATAGTGCTAGTATACTGGTTCGGAGGACCTCTTTATGGAGGCAGCTACAAAAGACATCAAAATTGTAAAAGTTCATAGCGAATTTTTGCCTGGAACGTTTTACCACTACCCTGCCGTATTATTTTTGCTAGCACGTAATGTTAGCAGTCCGTAGTTACAAAAATGGCAAGTGCTTTTGTATGTTATTTTAAGTCGTTTGTTTTTTAATAATTATTTCATTTTTCTTATCATTTTGCACCTTTTTTTATCATAGGTCCTGGAAAGCAATTCCCTTGTGTGTACTGGTAAAATTTACACAAAAGCAAATATTGCCCAAGATTTCATTGATATTCCAGAAGTACAACAAAATGATATAGAAATGAAACTGACAGCGAAAGACTTTTATAAAGAATTACGTTTACGAGGATTTGAATACAGGTAAAGTTGATAATTTTTAAACAGATCTATAAAAACGACGAATATAAAAGAAAAAAAAATTGATATTTTTATACAATTTAGAAACCAAAACAATAAATTGTAAAGGAAATCATACAGCTGTTTGTTTCATTCGTCGAATGTATTTCAAAATAATGTGACAGTAAAAAATATATATTTTATATACCTAATACAAATTTCAAACAATTTATTTCATTCTACTAGTAATAAAATTTTCCAAGAGTGAATTCTCTACATAAAAATATATAAAAAGAGAAGATAAAGGCAATAATAAAAGGGGCAACAGGATACAGTTTTAGGATAAATTCACGCCAATCTACTAAACCGATCATTATATAGATCGAAACCAAGATAACAGGCTACTTTTTATCCCGCTCATTGAATGGGTTACCGTGAGATAAAAGTCAAAACATAAATTGGGCTATAATAATAACGCGTATTTTAATCAAATTTATTGGTTTTATGAACCGTAGTTTGTACTTTACTGATTGTTTCGTATTTTTTTCAAGTTAAGTATAAATAAAAAATGTTAAATGTACCTACATACTTAAAACTAAACCATTTTGTTTGTGATATCAGTATTGTTCTCAAAACATTTCACTTTCCAAGTATAATCTAGTATTTCTATATGCTAATGCTTCATATGTTGGAATTATAATTTTGAATATTATGTTTCAATGTTCTTTTATATGTGTTTTAAAAATATTTTAACAGGCGTGCATTTCAAGGAGTACTCAGTGTTGCTGCTAATGGGGAAGTGGCCAAACTTAACTGGAAGAATAACTGGGTTGTATTTCTAGACAGTATGCTCCAATGTGGCATTTTAGGAGTAGATGCTCGCAGTGTTTACTTACCTTCAAGAATTGAAAAACTTAGCATTGATGTCGAGGCACATTTTAGTGAAATACTTAAAATTTCACAGGATCCAACAAAATGTACATTAAATTGTTATCTTAATAGAAAATTGGGAGTAATATTGTAAGTATTTGTGTAAAGTGTCAATAGGATATTTCATTTGTAATGTGCAATTTTGGTTCTACTTCTTTTTGATATCTCAGCAATAAGAGCAGATAATTTCTTTATTGGTTTTAAAAGTTATTTGGTTCTTAAGTATGCTGTACCTAACAAAACTAATAAAACTAAAAAATTTTTTTCAACTACTCGTATCCTATAAATATAATAGGTTGAAATTATTTATTTATTTATTCTCTATTGCACAATATAAACACAAACATAAAATATAGAACAAAAAATATTAAAAAAATGCTGTTCGCTCTAAGCAATCCTTGCCAGATAACTAGAAAAGACAGGAAATTGAAGAATTAGACAAAAAATAAAGAACCACAACTTTTTAAGTAACAAAACTTGATCCAAAAGAATACTGGATATAATTTAAGCTTAAATAAAATAATACATAAATGCAAAAAAATTCACTAATAAATTGGTCTAAGATCCGAAACTAGGTCGACCTACATCGAGCTGATAATAGGAAAATTTATTAATAATGGATGTTAATAATCTCAAACAAAATATATTTTTTTTAATTTTTGTGAAACCTTTTTTTTTTGGAAAAAGTTGCAATTTTCTAAGACTAATAAATGTTGACCCGACTTAAAGTATGATATAAACAGGTATATCTCAGTTTTTTTGACGGATTTGGTTACTATCAAAAAATATATTGCCATATACATGCACATGTTTACCGATAGCACGGCTACAATTGCTGCGGGAAGTACGCAAAAAGAAAAGTTTGTTTAGTTAAGTTACAAAAAGTTACAGAAAAAGTTCAAGCTGCTGTATCTAGTTCATCTACTCTAAACGAGACCCGAATCACTACGGGAAAATCATTCCGCTAATACCTAATAAAATACGTTGTGAGCTTTCAATATTATCTAGTATTTATCCTAGTCTAAAATCTGTTAATTATTAATGACGCTATTTAAGATCTGGAGGTGTTGAAATGCGTGGTATACATGGATTTCCCAGTGCTAGAAATAATCGAGCAGTTGAACCAATTATACAAAGTTATGAGTTTGTTTCAAACTTTGTCCCTGAAAGGATGCCAGTGAGTATTAAGTATTTTTAAATGGCTCTTTCTTTAGTTTTATTTTTTGGTTAAAGACATAGTAAGCTACATTATTATGACAACAAATCACCGTGTTTTTTTTGATAAAAATCAAACATAGACAGTTGTAATAGGCTTGAGCACTTAAATGTTATTATTGGTTGATTGGTTGACTGCACTATCTTGGACTGTCGTGGTGTTTCAAACAACAAGGACGTCATGAAGTGGACAACAATGCAAACTGTAAATAACATTTGATAATTTTGTTTGGTCGCCTCTGTTAGCGGTTCAGTGTTGCACTTGACTTTATGAGGTTTCGGGTTCAGTCTAATTTTAAAAAAAATATTGATAATCGCGATAAGCTTTTATGGTCGCATGAGTTGTGTATAATGAGATTGTAAGTTCATAGTAAATATTTTTTAAAGAAAAGTTTTATTTTCTTCTTTTAAAGCGTTTTTAATGAAAGCATTTAAAACAAAGTTTTGTTTTTATTTTAATTCATTTATCTTACATCTTAAATCTATGGCCATATTTTTCGATATCCTTTCCTTGAATATATGTTGATTTGATAGTTTGTATGAATAAAGAACATTTACACATTACTGTTAGATCTAAATTAACTTCTAACTAGGGTAAAGTTACTTTAAAGTTGTTAATTTAAGTCATTTTTCAATTTAACTAAGAAATATTCTAAGTACCTTAAACAAGAAATGTTCAAAATTTGATCAACCGAAATGTGCAAATACTAAACAAATCACTGTCGTTATAATTAAAGATAATATGAATTAGGTACTCGTTCACTTTAAGACGCTATAGCGCACTCACTACAAGACGTCGCGCGTTTTGTTTGGAATATCTGTAACTTTTATCGTTAAGTAACTTCATTATATCTATATGTAATCAATAATTAACTTCGTTGACATCTAAATACGTTAACAAAATCTGAACTAAACCACAATTTCCTGAAATTCCTTCTGCCGCTGATTTCTGAAGTGTGAAAACCGAAAATGAAATTCCTACAACTCCTTTCTTTACTATTTCGCTATTATTGTTATTTTTAGGTAACATGCCCAATCAAAATTTCTTAACATCACAATAAGGACGCTGTTTAAGGAGCAGATAGGTTGGTCGTACCGTTCTACAATAAAATTGATTTAATCTTAGTGGATCCAAGTACTTACTTGTATACTTGTATTTACATTCAGTATGTTCCAGATGTCTCAACAAAACTTCACCAATGACATGTACTTTGTACTTTTCTTTTCACTATTTCATTTTTTACTTAGGTTGTTTTGTTTCAAGAGCTAATCAGGTTTTATTTCGTAACATTTTGATAAACTAAATCCTAATCAAACATCAGATTTGTTTATCAACTTACAGCAGAACAAAATGCCTAGCTATGGTGTTCTATGAATTTAGTTCTGTATAAAAAATAGTAAAATGAATCAGTGTAAAGTGTATGGTATTTCACTTTCAGTTTGATGATGCTATTCATGTGGCTCTAAATTTGATATATGAAAATATACAGACAAACGCCGTAAAAGTTATAGAATTGATGGACGATGATTATGAAAAAAGTGAATATGAGTCTATTATAACAAAAATTGGTGACCTCATAGATAATTTACCTAATGCAAAGAAAGAATTATTAGTTATGTGTAATGATACAAAGGAAATGCCAAAAAATGTAACTGTTCAAAATAGTTTTGAAATTAAACGTAGCAAGGGAATAATTTTAGTTGGCAGTAATTTACTAAAAAGAAACCATGTGAGTATAAAATTTTGAGTTACGGATTCATAAATTAATCTTTAATTTAAAATTGAAAGGATTATGTGGAAGTGTAACCGTACCCTTTTTTCTGAGGTAATAATACATCCTTTCTTATATAATGACATCAGTTTTTCTATTAATTAATTATATTCACTTCTACTTCGTGATAGTTCTTTAAAAGAATATAGGTTGACTGCTTTTCTACCAAACTGTATATAAGAGACAACCAAGTTAATTTTTCAGCAGTATCGTGAGTAGTGTAGTGAGAATATATAGTGGAGTTTTATGAATTGGCAACTCACCCTTGACTGCTTCTGCCGACATAACGTGAATTTTTTCCAATTTTCTAATACAAAAAATGTTGCTCGGGATACGATATGTGCCCGGTTAGCGATAGGCTTGCCACCTGTCACATTGTGGGACTTAGTGTCTTCGGCTAGTCGTGGGTACCCTGGTTGTGCCTCTGACTACCTCTTCGAGGATATGGGCGTGAAGATACTTTTATAACGTCAGTACTGAGTTTCAATGTAGAGGACAGAAAAAGATGGTAAACTTACTCAATTAGAAGCTAAAGTAGCAGAGTGTTAAGTTTCAATTATTTCAAGAGACAATGAGTTTTTAGTGACTAATTTCGGCGTTTCTTTGTTTCTTTCTTATAATCATAGAATATGAAAGTTTATTTGCTTTTCAATTTTAGAAAAGCTTAAATGTTCTCGTACGATATATGCATAGATATTTAACTAATTTTTTAGGTACTTTCAAAGTATGCTCCTAGTTTACAAAAAAATGGATTTTTCATAAGCCGAGAGAAAATTTCACCGGAGATTTATGATGCCCCAAAAGGTTATATTATAATTTCAACTTATAAATGTGACACAGAATGTCTAGTTTTGATCAGAAACGAAATTTCGCGGGAATACAGTGCCATCATTAAAGTTGATGACTCTTTCTCATGGGTGAACCATGCGAAGGAAGTGTTAAGTAAATATAATGAAATCGTATTTTATGCCCAAGGTAATTTAAATGGACTACTAGGATTTTTCAAATGTTTAAAATTAGATTTTTCTAACAAAAACATGTATTGTGTACTGATAAGCGATGCTTCCGCTCCTGTATTTGATTCTACTGAAGAACTTTATAAAAACCAACTAAGAAAGGGAATGACTTTTAATGTTTATCAAGATGTAAGTATTATTTTGTTAATTTTAAAACCTAATTCTAAAACAAATGGCAAACATTTAACTTCTATTAATGTTACAGGGTCAATGGGGAACCTATCGTCATTTAAATATGAAAACATTAAATGAGTTGACTACTGTTTCCCATGCCTTCATTGAAGTCAAAAACATACCTAATTTAAAAAGTATTGCATGGGTTGAAGGACCTTTAAACAACACTGTTGAGGATCCTGAAATGACAGTTGTTGATGTAAGTAAGACTTAAACATAGTCTAATATAATATTACATAACTGAAGAGTTTGTTTGTTCGTTCAATAGAAAGCGCTAGTCTAAGGAATTTCGGTTTCGAATTGAAAATTTCTTTCAATGTTAGATAGCCCATTTATTGAGGAAGGCTTTAGGCTATATCATATCAACCGGAGTGAAGCACCAATGAAGAATGTTTCAAAATTGGGGGATTTTTTCCTATTGAGAGCTTTAAGTAAAGTTTCGCAAATCCATGTATGACAGCATTATTTCCTTTCAAACGTTAACCTAGAGTAATTATTGTTAGACGCGGACGAAGTCGCGTGCGGAAGCTAGTTCTTAATAAATAAAAAAATCTTTTTTTTATTGAATAGAGCAAGAGTATTTTGAATTTCTTTTTAATGATATTATTTCAATATGGAAAAGGAGGCAAATGTGGAAGCGGTTGTAATAATAGTAAGTGATATTCATTACGTTTTTCATTACGTTCATTAAAGTGGAAACATATCAATATATTTGTTTATTTATATGTATGTGAATGACCTACACAGCCTATATTCCTGCAAAAACCAGTTTTATGCCTGTAATTTCTAAATTGCAAAACTATGACCTGCTGATATTAATGAGATAATTTGTAAAAACAAAAAGAATAAACAAAATAGAACTGCAGCCAAGGTTTTATTTTGTGATTACCATGATTAAGTGGGATGAAAGTAATTTATAATCATTAAGTAGTAAGTACCCATAAAGAAGACAGGCGGAAAAACAGGTCTGACAGGTAACAATTTTAAAAATGACCAAAATGTGATAAATTGCTTATTTATAAATACCAAGACCAATTTTTTAATATATGTAATATACACAGTTAAATCATTTAATATTTTGTTATTACTAAATATTACGTATTTATTATAAATTCAGGTGTATTATGCTGCTTTGAATTTTCGGGATGTGATGGTGGCAACTGGACGAGTACCAGTGGATGCGGTTGCCCATGATAGATTAGCACAAGAGACTGTCATTGGCTTTGAAGCATGTGGAAAAACAGCTTCGTGAGTAGTCCTTAGATTGAATACGGTATTAATAATGCTGACCGTGGATGACGTAGCAGCATATTGTTGTTTGAGAATCTAATTTTAAATAGTGTTTATTTAATATATTACAAAAAAAATATTTTCACGCCCATATCCTTGAAGGGGTAGGCAGAGGTACAACCAGGCCACCCTCGACTAGCTAAAGACACTAAGTCCCACAGTGTGATAGGAGGCAATCTCAACGCCTACAGGGCGCATATCATTTGAAAACAGAAAATACATGTTTTCTTTTGTTTTCAAACCCCGGATTTCAAAAAGTCAAGTTTGGCGTCGGACTGCTAGACCACAGAAGCGATAGGCATAAATACTAAATTATTGTTATTTAAATAATAAGCAACCGCTGGCGAAGAAAGGTTCTCGAGTGGCGGCCCCGCACGGGAGGACGTAGTGTTGGACGACCTCCCACCCGGTGGACTAATGATCTGTCCAAGTGATCGCGGGGAGTCCCTGGATACAAGCGGCTGGTGACGGTGATTTGTAGCGCTCTTTGGAGAGGCCTATGCCCAGCTGTGAACGTCCTCAGGCTGATGATGATGATGAAGATAATGAAATAATAAACACACTAAACGAAACTGGTGTTTATTTTAACTTATTACACAAAGTGAAAAATGATAGAGTGAAAATATTTTGTATGTACTCAAATTTTCATTTTATTCCAGCGGCACTAGATGTGTTACACTTCATCATGGTGGAATCTCCAACAAAATAAGATGCCCCAAAAATTCGTTACTTCCCATCCCTGATGAGTGGACTATGAAAGAAGGTGCTACCGTGTACTGTGCATATTCGACAGCTTACTTGAGCATGGTAAGGTCATAATGTTTTCTCATCACATGATAGCAGCCTTATTAAGATATAACTAGTGGTCGCCCGTTGGTCGTTTCCAAACTGTTTAGTGCACCATCTGTGATCTTTTATCGTTATCATCGATATACGTATTTGTTTGTATGTCAAATGCATGATGGTGGGTAATGTTTTAATTACTGATTTAATGTACTTCATAAGCATTATTATTGAAAAATTCGTTCTGCACTTCTCCTACACATAAACTACAAGGGTGCTGAAATTTTATGCTACTGAGTCCGCGCTATTTTTTTTAAAGGGGTTCAAAGTTTTGGCATTATGTATTTATATATAAATGATTCTGCGTAATCGTGTGAAATAATATTATTATAACTTTCATTTTAGACCGATTCCAATTTGTCAGATTTCTACAAAATTACATCTTCACGGCAAGTCCATTACGGGGTAGGCAGAGAGTATTGAGTGCCAGACCTCACGATCTTGACAAACCTGTCTTGCTTCCTTCACATTCATTACCCTTTTCATACAAACACGCCGGTTTGGAGACTCTTGACAACACCCTCAAATAATATCTGATTGATCTGATCATGAAATGTCAGCCTTGGTCTTCCCGGGTACCTACATCCATCCACATTCGCATTGTATATCTGCTTTGTCAATCTTTCATCTGTCATTCTTTCCACATGACCGAAGCAGCGGAGCATGCCCTTTCGCATTTTAACACCAACACTTTCTTTCAATCCCACTCTTTCTCGGATCTCACTGTTGCGAATGCGGTCAGCGAGCGTTACACCACAGATTTTCCGTAGTGCTCTCATTTCAACCGCATTTATCCTACTTTCATTATCTTTCTGACATACCAAACTCTCGCTTCCATACAATAACGTTGGGATAAGCACAGAATTATGCAAAGCGAGTCTAGCTTTTTGACTCAAAACCTCGCTTTGGAATAGCTTATTCAACGCTCCATTCACACAATTCCCTACATTATTACATGTTAAAAATTTTAACAAAAAAATTTAATACTTGAACTTATTTATTAGACTTTTTGTTCATTACATTAACAATTGAACTCAGAAGTTTAACTGTTTAATCAAACAAAATATAAATTAAGATTTCTTTTAATCCTTCGCTAAAAAAATAAAATTGTAGAATACGAAAAATTTGTTTTTAGCTTCAAAACAACATTTACGACTGACAACGAAACTGTTTTTTTGGCCCCAAAGCTTGAAAGTTTTTTTTATTTGGGCGTATATAAATTGGGTGTTTCCCTTTTACCATTGGGAAAGCCGGCCGCTTTTATTGTGACCTAAAAATCGAAATTTAGATAGGTAGGTATGCCAGAAATCACCTGATTTATCGGACTAATAAATGGAAACACGTTACTTAGATTTTCATCCTAGTTAAACTAACACGTTTTACTATCTGCAGTGTAATTTATGTTTAATTTAGAAAATAATTGGAAAAATAAAACGTGGGGAATCCATTCTTATTCACGCTGGTACTGGCGCAGTTGGACAGGCGGCTATTACCTTGGCTTTGTATTACGGCTGTGAAGTTTTCACTACTGTTGGTACTCCAGAAAAACGAGACTTCTTGAAGAAACTTTACCCACAAATTAAAGGTGAGAAGATTCGATAACTTAAAATTTGTTGTTTTAGGCTGGTTACATATGACTGGTAATATAATCTTGGTTCAATTTTAGAGTTTGTTATACTTTTGTATGATGATATAATACTTTTTTATGATATTGGAAGGCAAACTATCTGATCATGGATTTCCTGATGGTAAAAAATTCACGCCTTCTAGAGTCACCGAAAATGGTAATGGTGCGTTAACTGAGGCCGGGATGTTAGACCCCAAGCAATTTAATGGAATTCGTTCAATTAAAAGTTGATTCACGTAGGCCTATTACTTTTTATTTTATGAGCTCTTTTTTATCTACTCTATTCTATCTAGAAGTCTATTTTTATAAAATTTTATCAAATATCGCAAGTAAAGGGAATTGCAATTTTTTGTATGAAGCCTGGCTTAGTGTCTGGCCACCATTTTGTTTTCAAAATGGTGGCGAACGATAATTCCTACAAAAAGAAATAGGGAACACTTGTAAAAACAAGAAATTATCAGGATCAGCATATCCTAAATGACACATTACAGAGCTATTTCCAAAACAAACTATGTAGATGATTTGGCCCAAATAAAAAAATATATATTTAAAGTCGTATTTTTGTAGCCATGATAATCTTAGTTAATTATCTTTTTGCCATTTTAGAGAAATATTCAGTGAATAAAGATAGTTAAAGTTTTTGAATTACGACCGCGACCTTATGAACATTGATTGTTTACATTTATTTTCCATTTAAATAATAAAAATACGTAAATAATAAATACATTTTATTCGTTTACAAGTTTACCTTTGACCACTATCTCACCTGATGGTTAGTGATGATGTAGTCTAAGATGGAGGCGGGCTAACTTGGAAGGGGATAGTGGTTACTCCCCCTGACTGTTTCTACACGACCTCGTAACGAAACACTAAATCACTCGACGGTAGGTTTTTGTCATTAGAGTGGTAACTAGCCACGGACAACTATATTGTGCTTAACCGCGTTCAATTAAATACATTGTTTCTACAAGGTAATTGAAGTACTCACCATTTTACTGTATATAACCATGTAATGTGACGCTTTAGGGTATGTTGACCTTAATACTTTTCTGTTTGAAAAATTATCTCCTATCCATATTTGTAGTAATTTCCGTGCGCCGCCATTTAAAAAAAAAACAAAATGGCGTTGGTTGACTAAGCCACAAAGGTTCAAACCCCATAGATCCACTTAGGTCACTTAGTGACAAGATTACAGACACATCGGCATTCAGCAACATGCTGTGAAGATATTATGTAGTAAAGTTATATATTTATACCAGGCTTTAAAGACATTTACTTACAAGATCATTAAATTAAATCATATCAGCAAAATATAGCTAACTTACTAAAAAGCATTTCATAAAAATAACTATATTAATAAACCGACTTCAAAACTGAAAAGTAAAAAATATCAAAGATTTACTCACCCGGATTGGTACCACCGCCTTACCTATTCCTACCGCCATAACGTCGTGACGTGTTCCAGTTCAGAGGGCAAGGTAGCCGGTAAACTTACTTTTGCTCGAGGCCTAACATCCCGGCCTCGGGTCAGCAACGCATCATTACCAACTTTGGTGTCTCTAGGCGGCGGAAATTTCTTACCATCAGGAAATCCGTCTGCTTGATTTCCTTCCAAAATCATAAAAAAAATAATTACGTACTACCAATTGTTTTTAATATGTGCTATTTACTAATAGATTTGAAATCGGTGCCAAGCTTATTTAATACTTACTTAAAATGTAATTATTGGTTTAAGGTTTTCATTATTTCATCGAAACACAGAAGTATGAAAAATATCAACTATCATTAGATTTATTTAATACCACTTCCGCAAAGCATTTTTTTTTAGTTTAACTTATCTAACTACATATAGTGTCAAGTAAAGTCATACATGAGATAGTGAAACTGATTGCTGCAAATTTTAAATTTTACTTCGTAAATTTACGTACTTCTTCCTAAATAATATTTGTACGCCACCAGGCAAGGAGTAGTCGTTCTTTTGTAATGTAATCTTTAAGACCTATGACTGTACCTACTTCTACAAATAAATAAATGAATTGAATTAAAGGGTTGAGATAACAATGGATTCTTTTGCAGATTCTCATATTGGCAACACAAGAGATACGTCATTTGAAGAAATGATAAAAACAGAAACAAAAGGAAAGGGTGTGGATCTTGTTCTAAATTCACTAGCTGATGAAAAGTTAATGGTAAATACTAATAGCATTCATATTAAAACAAGTTTTGCATCTACGCTTACCTCAACCAAATAATATAATCTATTCGAAAGGATTTTATACGTGACTCGCATTATCCAACTACAAATCGCACTTAGTCCGACTACTAATAATAAAGTTACTTTTGAATTAGACAAGCAAGCACATTTTATAAAATATTAATTTATAAAAAAACTTTTAAATTTTTAGTCTTCAGTACGATGTCTTGGTCGCCGGGGACGATTTTTAGAGATCGGCAAAGTAGACATTTTCAAAAACAGCGAAATCGAAATGATTGCAGTTGAAAAGGAAATATCTATCCATGGTATCATGCTAGATTATATGAACAGCGATTGGTATGTTAAAATAATTGAGGTAATTCTAAAAATCGTTTTTTTTTTCTAACAAATTCTATTTTCTCAAGGTATTTTTATTATATAAACAAACGAGTATTTTTTAGCTCTTGTTCAAAAACAAATTGATTTTTATTTGTTTCTACGACGTCTTTATTTTATATTACTTTTATTTTATCATTTTTTTATGTTTATAACGGTAACAAATAATGTGCAGACTTTGGCTGTACCAGTTCTTAAAATTTATTTCGATAAAGCAATTTTTAAAGTAACATAATCAAAACAATCATATTAATAATTAAAAACACCTGTATAACCTGTAAGAGATACATCAGTCAATAACTTGCACAAGCATCGAAATTAAATCAAAATTTTGTCTTGCAGCACATATTAAAAGAAATTTTTGAGGGTATTAATAATGGTGTAGTGAAGCCAATTACGTATTGCACGTTTGGTAAAGATGAAGTGGGTGCTGCCTTTCGATATATGGCTACAGGGAAACATATGGGAAAGGTAATGTATACAAAAATACTTTGATGATTACTGCCATTTATATAAGTTTCTTTTGCTATCTTCCACGAAAACTCGAACTGTTGTTTGTCCCTTTTAAGCAAAAGCAAAATTACTCAAAAGTTGCATGTAGTGTTACAAAAAAAATGTGTGCGTCAAACTAAGAAAATCTTCTGTTTTATTGTCGCTTAAAATTGTATGTTAATTATAATTAATATAATTATGCTAATTAAATAATTTGTTCCAATTACAAAATTAAATAAAATACGTAGGTCACACTATAAGTTTAGTGTAACTTAAAAGAACAACATGTTATGACCAAAATATTGTTGTAACTTTTCAAAATAATCTGTTTTACATTTTAAATATTTTCAAGCGATAGATCCATTTTTTTAAAATAAAACCACAGTAGTGCTAATGTTTTCTACTTGCTAATTGAACGCTATCACTGCCTCTTCGGAGTTGGTAAAAGTGAAATCTTTCATCAAATCTTTGTACTGATTAGCTAGAGTGCAAAACTTTTAGTATGGCCCATGTATAAAAGAGTTTGTCAGAATATATTAATATTAAGAAAAGGTGCGGTGCAGTACGATAGTCATAAACGTCTAAGCTATCTATTAATGCTAGAGTTTAAGAGCACACTAAGTGTCTTACTAACAAACAAAGACTAAGGTATGAGTAAAGTTGGTTAGTAAGTTGTATCACATTGTAATATGATATATACCAGGGTATACCAGAGTATACCAGGACTTTAATACCAGGTTGAACATTGGAGCACCATGTTTAATAATAAATCGGTAAGGGCCGTTTGCAAGTTCTTAGGTAAAATGAGTTATGTGTCAAATTATTTCGGGTCTGCTGTGTAGAATAAACCATCTGCCTTCGTGCTCGTTACTTCAGAAAATGGATGGCAAAAAACCGAGCAACTATGTACACATGTCACAAATAAAAAAAAAATGTTTGTGCTTTGAACGTATTGTACCTGTTACCGCACCGCACCGTGTTGTTGCCGTTACGTTTCTTGTTGTTTTTTGTACTGTCGTAACAACTTATTATTGCCTCAAAAGATATAGTCCAATCCTACTAAAATAATCACTTTTGCCTATATTTTATTCATAATTCATATTATGAATATCCTTTCCAATTCAAAATAACATAAAGACCATTAAAAAAGAAATGCACGGAACTTTTGGTCTCTGTGCAGGAGATCGGGATCACCAACGATGTAAGCTAAAATATACGTCACCATTAAGGGGTTAAGTTTGGGTGACTAACTTCACTTCTATTTTTAAATTTCGAACAGCAAAAAATGGAATTCTCTGCCTAAGAAGGTGTATCCGGAGCCACATAAGTCTTCAAAGAAAGCGAGAATATGCACCGTTTGGCTTAGTATCATTCCAACTTCGACTCTTTCTTTACTTTCTTTCAGGGGCGGTTAGGATCATTGGGCTAAGCTATCAGGAATAAAAAAACAAACTACATGCCCTATACATGCTATAGTTTGTGAAACGGTACATTTTCACCGAAGGTTCCGAACTTCTGTTAATTTTAATTTTTGTATTTTACTGTTTAATGTTAATGCTGCTTTTTTTTAATTTTGCGAACTTCCAACCTGGCCTGGCAGAGAAAAAAGTCGTAAGTGCCAGACAAGAGATAATTACCACAACGCTTGGTTTGGTTGGCAATTTTAAACGAGGCAAGACAAGTAGTACTTTTCCCTCTTGTGGCAAATTATATTTCAAATTTATCTGAATCTATGAAAAATATAATTATTTATATTTCAGGTACTAATTGAAATTCGTGACGAAAATAACACTCCAATAGCTGAAAAACCAATACCAATGGAAATTAAAGCAATACCGAGGTAATATATTACGTATTACATCCGATTAAATGTTATATAATTTAATTAATACATGAAGCAAAAACTTTCGACTCCTTTTTACGAAAATTGCGCTGACGGAGGGGTTTGAAGTTTGGCACACTTATAGTGTGTATGAGAAGTGCAGAACGCTAATATTTTTTAGTAATAATACCTACTTATAAAGTACATTAAATCAATAAATAAAACATTACCGACACTACCGTACATTTGACACACACAAAAAATATATAATAGTGATATAAGATCACAGATACGCGCACCATACAATTTAGTAATAAAGTAGTTGATTTTGAGAAATGAAGATGGCGTTCTTATCAACAAGATATTAAAATTTGTTATGGTCGAATTTCGACCAAAGGGAGAACACTAGTGTTATTTTATACTCGTGCGCAGTAAGTTGAGACATATGTAATATTCATTCACTTACGACATAAGAAGGCGAAGTAAATTTTGAAGATGCAGCCGTACGCGGAAGCTTTTTTTATTCCTTGCAGGAAAAACGTTTGTGAACGTGAAACTTATAACACCTCCCGTGTTATAAGTTTCACGTTCACAAATCACATCAAAAATGGGTTGTCTAAATATCTAAAATAAATCTATATAAATAATTTAAAAAAATGTTTTTAAGGTGAAAACTTCTTTAGCGGCGTTGCGCACTTTTTTTCGGAATGGGTAACAACTTCTAAACTTGCGTCGGGACACATGACCTGATCGTAAAGGGCGTTTGTGCGAATAAGACGGCGCAGCACGCTTGCGTGAATGTTCGTGTTGCCATGATTGTGTACGATAGCGCAACAAATGAATATTGTATTTTACCATATAAACGATACTACTTTCATACTGATAATTAAAGCAATTCGTGCAAAATTATTCCCTAACCATTCTAAAATATCAAAAATGCACAACGTTAATATTCAAGTTTTCAATTCTGCCGGCACTCCCAGAGTGCAGCCCGTCGTTTTTTGTTTGCACAACCCTATATTAACGTATTCTAAATGAAACATTGTTCATTTTTTTTTATTAACCACTCAAGTGAAAGTAACTGGCATCAATATACCTGTTTATACCTGGTAATCCAAGTAACTATCAGGCAACTTTAGTTGAGCACTGTTTATGCGAGTTATACTTTTGATCAGGAATCAATTCTCTTATTATCTATCTTTATTATATTACGACATTTGATAAAAAAAGTTAAAAATTCTCAATTTTTTCGTAAGTTAATTATAAAATAATATGTTTCATCCTAATAATAGGGTCGACTTAGAATTGAGTCGGATCTTAAACTGTTTTATGTATGCTTTTCTACATAATTATGACATGTTTTTGGATACTACCACTAATAATGTAGAAGTTAGAGCGTAGAAATAAGGGAGATAACAAAATTTGTATGGAAAATACCTATGCCATATTGCCACCTATCACACTGTGGGACTTAGTGTCTTCGGCTAGTCGTGGGTGCCCTAGTTGTGCCTCTGCCTAACTCTTCGTGGATATGGGCGTGAAGATGCTTGAAAATGAAAACATAGTAACTGGTTGCAGAACATTCCTATAATAACATAATCTTTTATTTTTATATACAACTAGCTGACCCAACAGACGTTGTTCTGCTATACGTTTATTGTGATTTTAGCAAAAAAATTGGAGTGGGTCACCCTTATCACTTAGGGGTATGAAAAATAGATGTTGGCCGATCCTCAAAACTGTTCAATATGCTCACAAAATTTCAAGAGAATCGGTCGAGCGGTTTCAGAGGAGTTCAATTACGCACACCGTGACTCGAGAATTTTATATATTAGATTTAATTTGTATAATTTATATTTAACGTTATTATAAATTTAAGTGTTAAAAAGAAAAATATGTAATTTTTGTATTATAATTTTGTATTAATTATTTTTAGATACACATGCTCACCAAAATCTGTTTACGTTGTTATTGGAGGACTTGGAGGATTCGGACTTGAACTTATTGATTGGCTTATTCTTAGAGATGCAAGAAAGATCTTGATAGTTTCAAGTCGCGGGATAACTGATGGATATCAGTTCATGCGAATAAGGTTTGGCCGTTTTATCATAATATTATACTTTTACGGTTTTATTAATAATCATGGACCAAAGTACCTAGGTTCAACTTTTTAACAAAGTTCAAATTATAGTCTTTATTGCAAAGAAAGACAGACTATAATATCAATTTAACTTTACTCCTACCTGTGTTAATTAATAAGTCGGATAAGGTTCATCAATTCTGTTGTTCTGACTTGAAAATATGTGACAACGTTAGGAGGGTTTAAAATTAGAAGACCAGTTTAAAAAATCGCCATCATTTCATATTAAAAAGGAACATGTAATGAACTGGTAATACGGCTAGTGTCTCAAAACTTCAGCAACTGTGGCAACAACGCATAAAAATTAAAAAAAAAAAAATTAAACTTCCATATTGCGCTAATGAGTCATACAATAACAGCTAAATATTAAAACGTATACAATCTCAATTACATAATTCCAAGTACTTTTGTTAGTCATTAATGACGTTTAATTAAGGGTTGGCATAGTTCTCGCCTTTTTTCATGCTTTTAATCGCCCTTTTAACTTCTTCTGTCATAATGCCATCACATGCTCCGCTATTTCTGAGCCATTTGAGTACTCAGATCCATTGGCAGCATCCTAGGCATATTCATACATATTTGCATTTTGCACAAAATTCACTTCACCATTCCTCGTCAACACTACCAGTTGAAATTTTGAGACAAAAAGTAGGTTATGTTCTTCTCCAAAGTTTAATCTATTTTCATTAAATATTAAATCAGCAGTTTTGGTGTTAAAAGGAACGTACACATTCTTTTTGCTAATTTTACTTCGGGTATTATTGTCTCTACAATTTTGTCTTCACATCGGCAATTTCTGTGAAATTTAGCTGTATTTAAAGTTATAAAAACCTCAAACAGATTTTTTTTAAATCAATTGTGTAGTATATTACGAGTACAAACATTCTTCATTGGTACTCCACTCCTATTGGAGTTACATTCAAAATTATAATATTAGTATATATTGTCGCCTGCTCCCGTCAGCCCTACAGCATGAGACCAGGTAGGACGGGAGACAGGGAACAACTCTTAAAAAAAAATATTACGGTGATATAATAAAAAGAACAGAATTAAGGTCTACAAAAATATACTATTAAACATGAGATTACAGACTCTTAATCGTTACAATTCACCGTTAATACGCATATATATAGATATAATGACTAAATAACAGATTTCTGACGTGGTGGTGGTTCTTAATTATTAAACTCAGGTCTGCTCAGGGCGGGTAGACAATTCCCCCTGAGCCGGTATGTCGTGGGTGCTTGCCTATGCAGTGTTAATTTATGGAGATGTGGAGAGAGGCGGCCTTTAAAAATTACTGGCCTTAGTTTGCGAGAGACCTCCTTGGGGGCCCAGGTCCACAGGAACTGGACTCCTACCGGCGCTGCCTGGGCTGCGACCGGGACTCAATACTCCGAACTCGCCCTGCCCACGTGCAGCGGTCGGTCGACTTCCGGCCGGTATCTTGGACCCTGGAAGTGTTTTGCAACTCCTCTAAGGCACTGTCGCCAGACGGGCCACAGCGCCAGGCCACGACCCGACCAGTGGTTGGCTATTACAGGTCCCCCCGCTGGACAAGCCGTGGCCATGTGATTATCACATTTGGCTACTGTCGTAGCCGGCATTACATATTACTCCTATTAATATTACAGTTTGTGTACAATTAGCAATCTTTGGTGTCGGCGAACAGGCGGTCACAACATCGATCATTATAGATACAATTTGTGGTTTATAATAATAATAATACTTTTATCAAATGGGCAAAGAAGAACAAGCTTAGCACGTGTTCCTACACATTATTTGAAAATAATAATTATAGCGACAAGCTTAACTTTGTTGCTAGGCTCCTAATCCTCGCTTATAGCTGTAAGAAATATTTGATTAATTATTATTTAGAGAATAAGTGAGAACTCACCGAATTATCGGGTTTTGCCAACCAGTGGTATACGAATTATTTAAACCTCTAACTATCTTCGGGCAGGAATATTGCGTCTTCAGAATCCCGCTATTGAGTCAGTGCGCGTCCCTCTGTGGGTTATACTTATACTTTCGCAATGGAAAGTTCTAGAAGGTTCGAGGACGATTAATAAGCCGGATATGGTGGCGAAAATTAGTTCCTCTACTCGCCGCTAGACTTGGGCTTTAGCCAACTAGCCAACGAGGTAGTTGGGCTAATCACCCACAGAGGTCGCGACCTATGCTACCATTGATTTTAAATAGTTATTGGTGAGTTAGTTCCCTTGTTGCGAGGCAGATGCCGCTAAACAATTTATTTAAATTTTTACTATATTAGTTGGTTTTATTTTTATTTACCCTTATAATTAATCCTTTCTAAGGTTAAATTTTAATATTAATTTGAATATTAATTATTTGGGTAATGTAACGATTTTACTTCGTTACAATATGATAACGTTTTCGCTTAGTGTCTAATGTGGTACCCTTTTGTCACATTTTTTAAAAAATCTTCTAGGACTTGGAAATCCTACAAATGTGATGTTCAAATATCAACTCATGATGTAACGACTGAACTTGGATGTGAAGAAATGTTAAGAATGGCCAACTCAATGGGTCCGGTAGAAGCAGTATTTAATTTAGCAGCAATCCTAAAAGATGGACCTTTCCAAACACTGACTGTTGATGATTTTGAAATATCTTTTGGTCCAAAAGGTATAATCACAAAACATTTAGATAAACTCTCACGAAAGCTTTGCCCAGACCTAAGGTGAGTACATCATATTCGGTGGCTACATATATCTAATAAATGTCTATACTTATATAATATTTTGTTTTCATTTTGTTCAATAACTTAGAAAATTTTGCAATAAAACTGTGATCAGTAACACAACGACATATATTAGTATTTTAATTCATAACCTATGCATACAACTAACTATGGGTATAATATAATATAAATAAAACCATAAAAGTTCTCGAAAATACCATATTTAGACGACTAAAAATAGACAGCAGAGCGATTTTAAACTATTCAACGTTTTTTCTGTTTGCAAATCACGCCGAATATACTCCTATAGCGATCGTTATGAAATGTTTCTAACATTTGCTTTATGTTCACAGAAATGTTAATAAATATATTTTTTTATTTGTTCACTTAAAGAGTTCTCGTAGAAAAAGGGAAATAGTTAAATTTTAAATTGGTCTGCATTTTTTTTCTTCGATAGGTTTTTACTTTACAGTAATTTCTAATAACAGTTTTTTTTTTTTTTTCAAGTCATCAGTTTTTAGCCCAGAAATTACAGACATCACAACATCGCTACATAGTATTAAACAAAGTCGCTTCCTCTGTCCCTGTGTCCTTTTGTATGCTTTAATCTTTAAAACTAAGCAACGGATTTTGATTCGGTTTTTGTAATAGACAAATTGATTGCAAAGGAAGCTTTATATGTGTATTTTCTACGCATGCGAAGCAGGGGCAGACTGTAGTCAAACAAACTCTAATAACTTGCTAGAATGTGGAAGAACATTTAAATGTATAGGTTGAATCTCAAGTCGGATTAGAATTTTAAAATAGATTCGAGTCCTAATAATATTGAGAATCAAAAGGTCATATGCCATTTATGATTTTAAGAAATTTGGCTGAAAGAAGTTTAAAGATTTTATTTAGATCACAAGTTATTTTTACTTGAGAGACAACTATCACTTTAGAACTTTTATTTTTACTTCATTTTATAGAAATCAATAGTTTCCATGGCAAATCCATTAATCATTATACCTGATTTTTTACAAGATTTATAAAACAAACGTTTATAATCTTCCTATACAAAACTATTTCCAGTTGTCAATATCAGTCAGAAAGAAATTTGCCAGGTCAGCAAGCAGAAGTTCTAAAACTACAACTTTTGACTGTATAATTTCTTTTGCATGTTTGTCAATCTTTACATATATCATTCTTGTGTTCACATGTTTGTCACTGAACTCCTTATAGACGACTGTGTGTGTTCAAGGGAATTCGAGAATGGTTTAGATTCACAATTTGGTCTCCTGGAAAATTTTCTTTTAGTTAATTTTTTAATAATTTTTTAATAAAAAAGTTGTTGATGGAATGTTTCACATCGGATCCGACAGACTGCGCTACTGTCGAATCATTAATGTCAAGCGATACGAAGTTTGCTGGGTCAGCTAGTAATTTTATTTAATCAGTCAATTATAACGAAAGTAAATTAGTAGTATATTTATTTAAGAAAATTCCTTTTTTAGGGATTTCGTAGTATTCTCATCAAATATAAGTGGCATCGGAAATGCGGCACAAACCAACTATGGATATTCAAACTCTGTGATGGAGAGAATTTGTGAAAGCAGAAAGAAAGAAGGCTTACCGGGGTTAGCTATACAGTGGGGAGCTATAGGTGATGTAAGTTTATAATTTTTAACGTTTACCTAATATCAGTTTGTTCAAGAATTTTCAAATGTACCAAAGCAACCTATAAGGTATTTTTATTTATTGCACATAAAATTTTAAATCAAAGCAAATGACGAAATAATTATAAGACAATTTACAAGGCTTGCACTCTTTCTTTAAGTATTTTGTTTTTATTTCATATTAGTGTTTATTAATGATGGTTTTAGTGATGTTATTTGCTTTCAGACAAATTTATTGATAAATTGAATTTTTTACAGGTTGGTCTGGTTGCTAATATAATGAGTAACAACAATGAAGGTAGTTCCCTATTCATTTTTGGACTGCAAAGCATTCGCTCATGCCTTCAAACTTTAGATACGCTCCTTAAACAAACATCTGCGGTTATAACTTCTTATTTGTTATCCTCAAGAAATACCGATATATCTGATTGTAAGACCGTTGTTGAAATGGTTGCTAAAATAATGGGTAATATGTTATTTATTTTTTCAACAAACGTTTTTTTTTATATAAACATAATAAACCCATTCCACAGTCAAACAAAACAATCACTTATCTAAGTAACTGAATAAACGAAAATTAAAAAATTGCTGGTCACAAGGTGAAACAGTTAATGACGACAGGTAGCAATTTTATTAATGCAAAAAATGATCCTGATTCATCCTTTGTGTGTGTCTAAACATTGTTGCGGTAAAGTAGTATTTTCGGAAGAATCATGATAAAATAATACAAGACTAAGTCAGAATCATCGGAATATTTCTGAAGAAATAAACTTCAAAATCGGTAGGAGTAATCTAGTAACAAACAAAAAAACAACATTTTCGACTTGAGAACTTCCTAGTTTTTTAAAATATCGCATGTAATATATAAAAGCTAGCCAATATTACTAGACTTTGACCAGATCATCAGTCCACCGAATGATAGGTCGTTCAACACTACGTCCTCTAGTTCTGGGCTGCCACTCGAGAACCTTTCTTCCCCATCGGTTATCGGTTCTGCGAGCAAGAAGACCTGCCCATTGCCACTTCAGCTTGCTGACTTTTTGGACTATGTCGGTTACAGTGGTTATCTTGCGGATCACCAAATTGCGGATCATATCACGCAGTGAAACACCGAGCATAGCTCTCTCCATAGTACGCTGAGCGACTCTAAGCTTATTTAAGAGGCCAATATTTAACGGCCAAGTCTCAGTTCCATATCGTCACCAGTATCACATACATGTCGAAGACATTCGACTTTAGGCTCTGCGATGATTTGGACAAGAAGATACACTTTAACTTCCCGAACGCTGCCCATCAGCAAGAATTGAGTTCCCAACGTGAACTGGTGCATGTATGCAACACGGTGCATAGGCGTAACATGAACGTTGGACAGGACTTTGGTCTTGTCCAAGTTTATCCTATGACCCACCTGTGGGGAAGCTCTATCGAGGTCACCGAGCGTCTTGCTCAAGTCTTCCAGAGATTCCGCCATGACCACAATATCATCTGCAAATCGAAGGAGTGTGATGTACTCTCCGTTGATATTGATGCCTAGTCTTTACCAGTCCCGAAGCTTGAAGACATTACAGTGCAGCAGTGAACAGTTTTGAAGAAATAACGTCTTCCTGTCTCACACCTTTCTGCAACGGGATCGGTTTCGAGCTCTGGTCCTGTAATCGGACCGTCATAGTGTTTTTTTTTGTACAAACACCTCAACACTTCAATGTATCCATAGCGGTGCCGCATCGAAACCACTGTAATGACTGAAGCACCGCACATGTCTCAACTGAAACGAAGGCCTTTTCTTTGTTCACCAACGCTAGGCATAATGGCCGATCTAATCTGGCGCAGCGTATGAATGTGGTCTACGGTGCTAAAATTTTTACGGAATCCGGCTTGCTTGGGAAGTTGAAAATCGTCCAACCTGCGTGGTAGTCGGTTCATGATGACTATTGAAATAAACTTGTAAACGTGACACAGAAGTGAGATGGATCTATAACTTTATTGTAGACACAAAAAAATGTATACTAATGTAATATTATACGCAATTCGGGGATTTCGTTTGCCTATTGAACATGTTATTTATATTCTAATGTTTGAAAAAAATGTTTCCCATTTATTTAATAAAAAAAAATACAAAAATAAATATTAAAATGATGAAATTTTTGCTTTAAGGTATAAAAGACCTCAAAACAGTATCACAGCAGACTCCATTGTCTGAAATGGGTATGGATAGTATAACGGCTATAGAAATAAAACATACTCTCGAAAGGGATTATCAAATTTTCTTAAATCCACAAGAAATTAGAACGCTTACGTTTGCCAAGTAAGTAAATTAAGTTATTGAATAAAATAACCAAGTCAGTATTTCTCAAATCTCGCATACATTTAATGCCCGGTTTCTATATTTAAAAAACGAGTCGTTTTGATTACGGATGGTAGTATTTTGTACGCTTAGTAAGATTACTAACAACGGTTGCTCGTTTCCGACTATTGATTCTAAACATTTTTTGAAAATATTGGTAACGCTCCGTTACTTTTGAACAAACTACGAATGGTTTAGCTGATGGATTACGATTCGTTGATTATAGGAACCGGGCATTAGTTGAACGCCTCGTCGGTTAAGGGGCGTGGTTTCAACATTTATTAACAGCGAGGATTAATAAAAAGTTTATATACATTTAATTTCATAAATAACATTTCGTTTCAAAAACTTATTTTAAGTTAAAATTATCATTATTTTACAGGTTAAAGCCAATATTGAAATAGGTATTTCTAAATTTTGGCTTTTTATTTCGTCACTTTTCTTTCATATTTCAGGTTAAGTGAGATATCACTAAAGAAAAACGACCCTCTTACTGATTTAACCAAGGTAGTAGACATAAATGCTTTGAGGTTGTTTATAAATATGATTGAAAACGAAATCAACATACCCAAGGAATTGTGTGTTCATATGCGAACATTGGTATGTTAAAATTAGTTAGTTACGAGAATGTCTATAACTTATAAAATACGTGTTCTGTTATAGTTCTTGTAGGAGGTAGAACTAATTAAAATCCAGATTGGATTAAATTTGTTGAATTGACATTAAAATTGGTAGGTGGAGAATGCTAAACTTATTATACTTGCTTTATCTATAACACGTAATCTAAAAATGTTGTTCATATTGGTTTAAATTATTAAAAAGTTAAAATAGACGTAGATTATATAATTAATTAAAGTGAAGTTTTATTTTTATTAAATAAAACACCAAACAAGGAGAGTCATCTTTAATAGGAGCAAATTTAGCCTATAAATACATTAGAAAGATGTATTAGGTGATGTCCTATGGCTGGAGATTTTAGCTAAAATACCCTTCGATCAAGAACATTTCAGTGCCAAACTTTGTAACTAGGGAGACATGAATAGGTAAGAGAAAAGATCCCAACCCGGGCAAGATAATCAATCTAAAATATGTTCGCCTCCTACCAGCTGCCAAGGAAGATTACAGATAGCCTATTCCAGCCAGGCTCAGTAATTTGAGTCTTTTGCAACTTTTAATGATAATAGCTATTTCTTAAACTGTTTTATTTTACTTTTTTACTTTTGTTTTATTTCAGAAAGAGAGTGATTCAAAAACACTTTTTATCATACCGGGTCTAGACGGCATCGTAAGGAATTTTGAAACGCTTTGTTCTCAATTGAAATGTAAAGCGTTTGTGCTCCAATACAGTTCTGAACCCGCTGAGAGTATGATTCAGATCTCCAACAAGTTATATGAGGCAAGTATTCACAAATCCAAATAAAGTTATTGGATTTTCAATTGTCCGCCAAAAACTCTAAAATATATCTAGCTCCACATAACACACACCACTAAACTGTTTTATTAACATTATATTGTTGGTTCTAACAAAACGTAGTTGTGTGTGTTGTGTGGATCTGGATACATTTGGGAGTTTTAGCTTCCGGTAAGTCCAATTCATTCTTAGCGCACTTTTTTGCCTATTTTGTTACGCCATAATGCGTATACACTTTATGGCGGAGAATTGCAAATTAAATAATATTATTTGGATTTATGTATGGATTTCCGCAAAGTAACGCTTTCATCTATCAAGTATTCACAATATGCAAAGCGAGTGATTGCAACGCTATCGTAACATATTAACTAGCCAACTCGATTTTTTTTACCCTGACTTTGGCTGACTTCTGTCAGACTCTTTATGAATTTGATGTTAACTTGCTTGCATCCGTCTCAAGATTGCGATTCGGAGATGTCTTTGCCTGTGCTATTGCTGACGAAATTGATAAGACTGATAACTGCCGAAAATATACCATAAAGAATTATAACATAGACATAATCAGAGTGTGCCATCATTGTGGTAAGATTACAGATACTTAGGGTGTTGATTCAATAGTAATTGACCCGATAGATGGTCTCTCTACTGCTACGTACTCGATAACCGATTTCATAGTGAAGAGCTTCACCCAACATCCTTCAAAAGGCCCTTGGATACCTTTTGGATATCTATATTTTTTATGAAATAAGGATTGTAATAAATAAATATTAATGAAAATATTTTATTTCAAATAGATCATAACAATGGCACCCACTGGTGACGATGGAAGGATGGATTGTAGAATTCGATGCACGCTAAATCTTAGACAGTCGATTTTTAATACGTTTCCATCGCTTGAAACTAAAAACCACACTATGACATTCGTGCCGCCCGGCTAGGAGATGGGGTGGCGTTGGCATTCACCATCTCGTTCCGCGGCTACAGCCCGGTCCTTACCGGGCCTCCTCCCGCGCTGTAAGAGGAGTGACTCCGGCCACTGGAGTCGACCCTCAGACATGCGAGGCCGAGCTGGCCAGAGGGAGTTCCCTGACTCCCCTTGGCAGCCCCGCATCGGAAGCGCTTTAACTACAACAATCCACTCCAACTATTTCATTGGGTACCACCAATTATATATATTCTAATAACAAGATAATTCCTTTTTCGAACTTTGGCAAACGGTACCGAAATGCTCACACGTCAATTTTTTCAACATGCAACCAGCACTTTTTGAGTTACACTTAACAATGCATAACATAACCACTATATTTGAGGCAACAGCCAGGGCAGTCCATTTCGTATCTACGCAGCTATGCGCGTACAACTCGGTATCTGAACGCAGTTCATATTGCTACATGCGAGTTGACAAACTCGTAAATGCCCTTTTGTGGACCAGCTGTTACCAAATAATCGTTAACGTTTGTTTGACCGCCTCGTTGGTCGAGTGGCTAGCGTACACGCCTAACTATATTGATAAACCGCGAGGCTTGGGTTCGATTTTTTAATTTTTTTTTTCGAACTTTATTCTGGTTTCTCTTTAAGTATTTCTTTGTATTAGAATCGTTGTCTAGAACCCATAACACAAGCATATAATTTGCTTACTTTGGGGTTAGATTCAATTTGTGTGACTTGTCCAGAAATATTTATTTATTTATTTAATGTCGTTATGCACGCGCTTTTTGAGTTAATTGTCATAGGGAATGAAAATAAAAAAAAACATTTTCATTGCAATTTTGCGATTATTTATAAGGCGAAATTTTACTATCCAAATCCAGAAGAATGGTATTATTTAACAATTGCAATTATTTTATTGGAAGACCAGGGAATAAGCAGACTGTATAGTTCAAATTCATAAAAATATTGAAAAAATAATTAATTTTAAATTCAAACATTATCTTTATAATATAAAAGTCTACACATTATCATTATGTATATTGACGGTACATAGAAAAGTAGAATTAACAAATAAGATAGTTAAAATATAATTCTAATAACTAAGTAGGCCAATGTCTTGTAGAAAAATATCGTAGCTAACATAACACGATCATAATAACAATAATTGATATCGCATAATCTGATGTGTTAATTTTGTTTTCATTACAACTTACAGAACATGAGGCCAATGCTTAGACTTGATGAGCCATTCAACTTGCTGGGATATAGTTTTGGAGCATGGCCTGCATTAAATTTAGCAGCAAGGCTTGAAAGTGAAGGTAAGCACTTTTTATCGGTCAGATATAAAAAAAAAACGTTTGTTTAATTTCTTTAAATGAACCTCTTTTGATTTTCGATTCTAAAATATACATTGTTTTGTATTTCATTATGGGCAATGGTGGCAGGCAGCAAAATAAGTAAAGCGATGGTACTAATCGTCTAGATTATATAATACATAGTAATTGTAGATAGGCAATTTAAAATAATAAAAGCATGAAAGAAACAAATGGATGCAGTTAGTCCAAGACATGATCCAGCATGTCTGTATGCCTACCAGGCCCAGACGTGTATGATTGTTGGAATATTTTGAAACATGCCATGTTGGATGTAGCGATGTTGAGAGTGCAAACATGTACAAGTCAGTGAATAGTGACACGAGTGGTGAGGTGGTGAAAGTTTTGGTTGAAAGAAAAAAGAAAGTCTGTCTAGACTGTGTCTGTGTAAATAAATATATCGTTGTTGCAAAATAACACTGAAGAGACATTGACAATAGTCCGTGGTGTGTTTTATAATGAGTTCCTTCACGCCCATATCCTCGGAGAGATAGGCAGAAGCACAACCAGGCTACCCACGACAAGCCGAAGACACTAAGTCCCACAGTGGTAGCAAACCGAGTACACGCCAAATCCCAAGCACCATATTTTTTTGTTAGAAAATTGGAAAAACCGGTTTTTTTTATCTTGGGAATCTGAACACAGAGGTGACCAATAGTTATATTTATTTTTTGTAGGTTTCAAAGGGACAGTTTTCTGCTTAGACGGCTCTCCTACATGGCTTAGGACACTTGCAACATCAAAGGTCTATTCTACAAGTGAAAATGAAATACAGATGGAAGTAATTGTAGAAGTATATCGTTTAATAGATCCACATGTTAGAATACCTTTAGATGAATTAAAAAAAATTGAGCAGTTTAATCAAAAAATAGATTATTGTCACAACGTCGTACAGGTGAAAACGAATAATTTAAGTAAATACATAAAAACAATACTAAATTGCTATTATAATAGAATCATGTTGCTTAGAAATAGCGATCCGAAAGAAATTAAAGTAATACAGTTACCAATCGTACTCATTCGATCTGCTTTTGATGTCATTAAATGCGAAAAAGATTATGATTTAAACAAATTTACAAATGTCAAAGTAGAAGTATGTACTGTAAAAACTGATCACTTAGATATTAAGAAATCTGAAAAGGTTGCTAATATTTTAAATAAGTTTTTTTAACACAATTTTGAATTCGATGAAACCTGTTTGTTCTTTGAAGAATTTTAAACGACGGTGGACTGTTTTTAATAATCCGGCTAGTACTAGTAAATCACTCTTATTTTTCAACACTGTAAAATGTAGTTAAAAGGGATTCAAGAGATACGAAATCAAAAAAATATCTTAACAACAAAATTCTAGTAGACCAATCTCTAACTCACTGTTTTATTCAAATTGGTCGTTATCATTATGCGTTAAATGTTATTTTCCTAACTGGTAAACATAGAAGAAGGTTACATAATTAAAGAGAAATTAAAATGTAATGTTTGAGGTCAATGTTAGAATAATCTATCGAATAAGTATAAATTATTGATGTGTGTATGTTTTATTTGGAGCTGGATATATTTGGGGTCTTTGTCTACTGGTCCAATCCGTTCATTGCGTACTGTCGTTCCTCTTTTGTCTCGTTGTAATAAGTATAATTTTTTCAGCATTAAATAATTTTAATTGTTGTTTGCTGTTACGAAAATCGTATTATTTATAAAAAAAAGAATAAAGCTTATATATGTTTAAACTTGTCTTTTATTTTAAATCTGTAGCCATTGGAGTACCCCTTCTAAGAAAAACAAAGTGAAGCGCGTTAGCACTGGTTCTTAAATACCCTTTCTCAAAATGTTTTTTTTTTAGGATTATACTAGGTAAACAAACTTATCAAGGTATGATGTCCGTAGTGAATTTATTAACGATATTAAATTTTAATAACACAGATTATATACTTGAGATGATATTGATATCTTAAGACCGCTAATTTTTTTTTACTTACCCACTGATGATCTTCAAAATTCTCAATTATTCTCAGTGGTTCCTTCATGAGTTCCTTTGGAGGAACAGCTGAGGCAAGCAAAACTCTATAGTTCCTTCAAAGATGCTAAATGAATAAGTGACACTATCTAGTTCCTTTATCTCAGTGAAGTTCCTTTAGAGCACACTGATTATAATTTTTGGAACCAAAAATCCAAGCTCTTTAAATGTCTATTTTACGAATGAGTTTTTCTTAATTCAATCTAATAAACAAGTAATATCTTAAACTGACTGATCGGGATCGCATGAGTTTTTCTCAATTCAATCTAATAAACAAGTAATATCTAAAACTGAATGGTCGGTAAATCAATAAAATTGGATTATTTGAAGCTTTTATTTGAATTTTTGGAAAACATGATTCATAAAAAACATCATAATATAATGAAATTCATTAAACGCTGCTTCATATTTATCACAAGCAAGAATTTCACTGAAAGTTAAAGATGACAGGCATTCATAAAACTTTTGTTTATTTTCTGGACCGAAAAGACGGTTTGTTTCAAACCAGAAACTACGCTTCGGTTTATAATGTGTGACTGGTGTAATATTTGCTAGTATACTTTGTGCAGTTTCATGGTCAGATATACCAAGAACATGAATATCAGAAAAAAAAATTAAATTCCTAGCAATTACATCTAGACACGTTTTCTATATTTATTATCTGAACTGTACAGCATTCAAAGGAAAACGCTATGTGTATTTGAAATTCAAGACGTTTATAAAGAAGATCTTTACTCATTAACATACGGTTCCACATCGATGCTAGTTGCTACTAGAGAAAAAAGAATCTGTACAGTATAAATCAAGTTTAAAATTTTGTTCCGAACCTTGTTTTAAAAACGTTTTAGTAAGATAGGTAACGTCATTATTTTTATTGTATAGAAGCACAAATAAACTTTAAGAGATAATAACATATTCCTATTACTTAATGAGGTAAATATAAAAAAGCGGAAAGGTGTGTTCCGTTTTCACAACAAAATGGCTAAACTGATCTCAATATTACTAAAAACAGGTCAAACTTTGAAGAAAGGCGTCGGAGAGCTAAAATTAAATAACTGGAATAGGTAGACGATACCGCGGGTAACAGTTAATACATATATAAACCAGACTACTGCATCTAATTAGCTGCCACACCCCGAATTGTTTGTTCTTCAAGTCACCTTCTAACTAGGTCACTAGTTGCTCCCGAACCACCCAAAAATGTTCGAAACCTGGGAAATGTAAATCTCTTAAAAAGTATGTCGATGGCTAGCAGAAACGATGGCCTGGTGAATCTGTTTTGTGCTAGATTTTACTTTTCAGGAGGCAATTACCTGAGCATTTCAGAAAACAAATCCAAAATGGCAGCCATACTAAATTTGTCGCTAAAAATGTACTAATACTACCACTGTTTCCTACTTAGTAAATAATTGTTTACATGACACTAATGAACTTTTCCTTGTAAGAAACATTTGCATATTTTTTTATAGACGTAAGCATGCAAATTCCAACCTTGGCCCCACCGTAATAGATTAAGTAATATGACATAAAAATACACGTTACATCGATATGTATCGATTTTTTTATCGTTATTCTTTTTAATTCAATAAAAAATATCACAATAAGTCACTAATCTATTATTCAAGCCAATAATTTATTATTATTGACCGCAATAAGATAATTTCAGGCATCGATTGAAATTCGTTACCATTAATAACGATTGAAAGCGAGTATATGATATTTTTTGAAATTATCAAAATCCTGTAAATTTATTTTCATAATACAAAATGTGCCAAATGGTGTGGATATTGTCAAGAAATATTGAGAATGGAATAAATATTGTTTTTGGTTCCTAGTTCAATTTTATGTTACTGTTAAATTGGCACAGATGTTGTCTTTTTTTTGGCGCGGAGTTGGTTTTAGTTATATCGTTTTGTGTATTGTGAATTTCATGACTGACAAAAACATAACAATGAATTTGTTTTAAGATTTGCATTGCCTATGGAATTTTATGTTCTAAGTCAGTAAAAATGATACAGAACTTGTCGAAAACTCTTGCTTGTATGTGGTACAAAGCGTTCAAAAGCAGTCGCGACGTGATAGAAGATTTTCCTCGCTCTGGTGGGTTAGCAACGTCTGCAAAACTGAAGTTATCATCACAAAAAGTAAAGAAAACAGTGACTGTTAATCCTTACACAACTTTGAGAGATATAGCCGCCAAACTTCCTGTATCTCACGAGTCGACCTGTATAATTTTAACAAATCATTTGGGAATGAAACATGTTGCAGTTCGACTAATCTCAAACTTTAGATTAATTTTCTCGAAAAACGCAATAGCTAGAACGAGTTAATTCTGACACTACATTCATTAAACACATTGTCACTGGTGAACGTATTGTCACTGGAAAATTATTCGTTACCGAGTTCTATGAAACGTTTGAAGAGTGTTCTGCAAATGTCTACTAAATATTACTCTTGCTGAGTCATTAGTTCTTCCTGTGCTGTATTTAAATTACAATCTGGATACACTAAAAAAACCAAAAAAGTTTTTTCTTAAAACCGTACTCTTAAATTCACATAAAATGGCTTTAGAAACTAACACTACTTTCTCGCTAAAACTTTCTTCAGACAAAACATTTTTTTTATCTTTGAGATTGATTTCTACCAGCCTAATTTTATTTTTTAATTTTGTGCTATTTTCTCTTCTACATCTTCGTGTTCATCGCTTTCCATACTGACATCATCACGATCGGTTTGATCTAGTTAGGTTTTTATCTTTAGAAGTTCTCCTTCTCCTTACATTTTCATTTTAATAGACATTTTTGTTTGAGTCTGCTTCCTTTACTAAGACAGCTCTTTTATTATGGAGATTCTTATCATACTGTACTATGACTGTTGTTTTAAGTCAATTACCAATTGATTTGAAAAACAAGAAATAATTACAGAAGAAATCTAATTATTTGTAGTTTTTCAAATAAATTTAAAATTTTTTGTATGTTGTACTATAATTTATGTTAATAAAAGTTCTAATTTCTTTATCTTTTTTGAAGTACGGATATATTTTTTGTAAAGCTATATGTAGTCCTTTGCAGTTGTGGCATTTGAATTCTTCAGTTTCACAGTTATCGTAATTTCCACCAAATTATAGATAAAAATATATATTTAATTTACAAAATTTATTAATGTGTCCAAAACTTTCAGCATCTAGAATACTGTGTCACAAGGAACTCATTTCTTATTACCTAAAACCTACACCCGTGGATACAAACGTATGGAGTTAATTCGCTGCTTTTAATATCTAACCTCATCGTTTTACTTTGTGACTTTTCTTTCTGAGTAGTAAATTGCGCTTTTATATCCCTTTCTTTATTTGTTTTAGATGTTTTTAGATTTTTTTGATGTTGTTTATTAATTAATGTAATAAACAATTTTGACCCCGTGTTGGTACGGGCTCCTTTGCAGAATAGACCATCTGCCTTCCTGCGAGGCAGCTCGTAAAAGGCGAGCATAGGCTTACAGTCACTAACACCGTGACATTTGACTAGGTAGTAGAGTATCGTAGCTACTCACTTGGATTGGTACCACCGCCTTACCTATTCCTGCCCCCATAACGTCGTGACGTGTTCCGGTTTGGAGGGTAAGGTAGCCGGTTAACTTACTTTTGCTCGAGGCCTAACATCCCGGCCTCAGGTTGGCAAAGCACCATTACTACATTTTGTGTCTCTAGGCGACATGAATTTCTTACCATCAGGAAATCCGTCTGCTTGTTTGCCTTCCATTATCATAAAAAATGTATGTAATAAACACTTTCAAAGGTATGTAGTAAACACTTAAACATAAATAATAAATTTATTTAATTTTAAAAATATTTGCACACCACAAAATGGTAGAATATGTTGGTACTAACCAATATCTTTTATGACAGCTTCTCACACATTTTTCTTTCCATTTTTATTTTCAGGTTTTTTTTTCATCCGTTTCTTATAGCCATTTACCTAAGCAAATGGCTGTAGCAAGATTTTTAAGTAATTTTAAATAAAATAAACTTACTTTATAACTTTCATCCTTATTAAAATCACTT
>NJDD01002979.1:0-39904 GCA_002245505.1 Calephelis nemesis
GTATCCCGCGTGCTTAATAGTCCCACAGAAACATTTTGCGGGATAAAAACTATCCTATGTGTTAATCCAAGTTACTCCCTATGTGTATGCCAAATTTCATAATAATCAGTTAAGCAGCTTTTGTGGGAAGGAATAACAAACAAACATACAAACGTTCGCATTTATTATTTTCCTAGCTACTAGTTATTACATAAAAATGATCTTGAATAGGAATGACAATTGCGTCACGCCTAAATGGATTTTTTTAGTGATGATTAGGAGAAGGTTTTTATGAATAGAAAAACTGGGAAAATTGCAAGTAAAATAGGAAAAACAGTGCTTTAATCCATACAAACTATTAGTGGCAGTTAACGTCAAGCAATAGGAAGTTCGTCGGGTCAGCTATTTCGAATATATATCGTTAAATATACATTACATTCGCATATAAAAAAGACTGCAAAAATCGATTATTGGTAAGAAAATTTCGCTATGTTTCATAGGTAAAGTTCTTCCTAAAAGCTTTAAAATTGTGCAACAACTGCCTAGAAAGCTTTGCACATTGTGTTTTTTGTTTCTTGGATTAAGTATACTTTTGTAAATATTGGGTAATTAATGTGAAGGAAGCCAGACAGGTCTGACAGGGTCGTGAGATTTGGCAATCGATACTCTCTTCCTACATCGTAAGGGTCTTGGTGTGAATACACATTCATAACCCTTTCAATACAAAGACGCCGGTTTCGGCGTCTCTTGACACGACCCTCGGACAATACCCATACGATTTGATCGTAGAATGTCAACCTAGGACTCCCCCGATACCGATCCATCTTCATTCGATTGTATTTTCAACCGACGAAAAAAGGAGGAGGTTCTCAATTCGACCCGTATGTTGTTGATTTTTTGTATGTTTGTTACTCGATTATTCCGGTGGACGGATTTTCAAAATTGTTTTGTTAATTGAAAGCCTATACTCCCGCGGTGGTCCCATTATTATTTGGTCCAGGTCTACATTAGCATTCACGAGAAAACCACATATGCTCCAAATTTGAAGTCGGTTTTTGCAGTTTCACTGCGTTTAAATTATATAGAAGTAAGTAAGTATCTTCACGTCCATATCCCCGAAGAGGTAGGCAGAGGCACAACCAGGGCTACCACGACTAGCCGAAGACACTAAGTCCCACAATGTGATAGGTGGCAAGTATATCGCCAATCGGGCACATTTCCAATCCCGACCAACAAAAAGAAAATCCAATTTTCTTTTTGTTGGCCGACCCGGGATTCGAACCCGAGACCTCAAGCAGTCAAGTCCAACACCCGGACCGCTAGACCAGAGAAGTAGATTGAAAAATGACAAATACAATACTCGTAACATATCATACAATGTTGCATTATTTCATTGCCATAGTATTTATTTGGTTACACAACGAAGATCGCTATTGTCATAGGACAAACTCAGTGCCATGGATCTATTAGCAGGCCATTTTAGATTATGGTACACGATAGTACTCGTATGATTGCACCATTGTATATCTTTTCAAGGTATTTTAAATATTAACTTCAAATATTAACATTACCACATAGTCTGCATATAACGAAATGCAAAAGATATCTTTAAACACTTACGAATAATAATAAAAGCGTTTTATGGCTATCACATAAATAATAAGACTAAGGTATATATTACTTGTTTGTTATACTAGCTGTCCCGGCAAACTTTGCCCCACCTGTTCTGCTTGTATGGGAAAAATTAAAATGTTGTTGTCCCAAGTTTCCTCGCAGTTTCTCCTTTTTCTTTTTTGGAACCTCCCTGGACTTCCACAAATAACTCAAAGCCAAAATAAGTCAAATCGGTCTAGCCGTTCTCGAGTCTTAGCGAGGCTACCGAACAGTATTTTTTTTATTTTAGAAATCAGTACTACGCGTAATAATTTACAATAAAACTGTGCAAACTACACACTCATTTTAATTTACAAAATATGAAAAATAATAGCCTTTAATATAAAATAAAGTGTAATATACACCTAGTTGGATAAAGAAGCAAAATTCATTGAGAAAAGAAAATTATCTTTTACAAAAGTATTTGAGGAAAAAAATATTACCGAACGTTAATCTATTTTTAAGAAAAGAACTAAAAAGTTTCGGCGCAGAATTTGAATTCTCAGTAGCTCAAATGATCAGAGCATTCGTCGGCTTGAAACAAAAGGGTACAGGTTCAAATACTGTTTGGGCATAAAATATTTACCTGACTTCTATATGAACTTGGCCGGATTTCTTTTGGGTAAAAGTAAGATCTGTGTAATCTGACCACACGGAGAATGCTTTGGCAAGCTCAGCGTCCACCTCAGCGTGGTTCAGTCTTGAAGGGTACTTGGAGATTTTGTACGTCAAATTCTTTACCCGCCATCTTGACCCTGGAAATTAAAATAAAACCTTATAATAAGTAATAATATAAGTGTTCCAACTTTCAAATGTTCAAGTTCAAGTTTCAATTGTTTAAAATCACTCTTTTTAATGTGATACACACTTCAGCTCTCCTGGTAATAAGAGATAATTGCCTATAGACACCATAGATCAGGGCTTCCCTAACTATCTGTACTGTGACGCCCTTAGGACGTGACATTTTTTAACGACGCTTCTTAAACCCATTCACTGTCAGAGGAGTGGAGGCTCGTCCGGATGAAAAATATTTACCATTTGTAGTACAAGCGCTATTTTATATTCTGGTATATATTCAAGTATTTCTATGTATTAGTATCGTTAACTAACACCCATAACACAAGCATATAATTCGCTTACTTTGGGGTTAGACTCAATTCGTCTAACTTGTCCAGGGATATTTATTTATTATTTTTTACGACTCCTCTCAACCAACCCTGTGGACCAAATACAGATACCAGTTACAATAAGTACAAATATAGTAACTGGTTTTTGGACTCGGATAACTCACTCGACTCACTTGAAGACATCTTCCAGTGCAGCAGTGAACAGTTTCGGAGAAATAACGTCTCACACCTTTCTGCAACTGGATTGGTTTTAAGCTCTGATCCTGAGATCAGGCCGTGATAGTGGCTTTTTCGTACAAACGCCTCAACACTTCGATGTATCGATAGTCGATGCGGCACCGCTGTAATGACTCAAGCACCGCCCATGTCTCAACCGAATTGAAGGCTTTCTGGTAGTTCACAAACGCTAGACATAGTGGCCGATTATACTCCTCTGTCTTCTGTATAATCTGGCGCAGCGTGTGAATGTGGTCTACGGTGCTTAAGCCTTTACGGAACCTGGCTTGTTCTGGCTGCGTGATATTCGGTTAGTAATGACCTTGGAAAATAACTTATAAACGTGACTCAGAAGTGAGATGGGTCTATAATTTTTCTATAAGGTTTCATCACCTTTCTTGAAAAAAGAGAACCACCACACTTCTGGTCCACGCTTCTGGAACACTGCCTTCGAGGATGACGGAATTAAATAGCTTCTGGAGGACCTTAAGGATAGTTTTATTACCTTGTAACGCGTATCTCTTCGCCCGACTTTCCCCGAAGCCAACTTTATCCTTGACACCACATCTCGGCAATGACATCAAACTGACAGTTTCCTCGTCCAGTTCACCTGCAAACAAGCAAACATACAAATAAATATCTACAAAAATCAATTGCAAACTCTTAAACTACGTTGAACGATACTTCACTATTTTTTAATTAAAAAAAAATATATATTTTAATCGATATTAAGTTATACGAAATCCAGGTCATTAGCTAAAACATGTCTAAAAGTTTATGAACTAATAACCAAAAAAGTACCCCTAAAATGAAGCGCATTTTTTATCTCCGTTTATAGTTCAAAAACCCTGATAGTACTGTTATAATATTTAAATTAAAAAAAAATCTTGACCAAAATCCACTTAAATGCACCTAAGAACATTGAATTATTTCCTTAGCACTTGGACAAAATCCATTATGTATTTTTTAATATATTAAGACACACTCTGTGGTCTATCGGTTCAAGTGTTGGACTTGACTACATGAGTTCCCGGTTTCAATTCCCGGGTCGGGCAACTAAAAGAAAATTTGGTTTTTCCAATTTTCTAATGAAAAAATATTGTTCGGGATTGGACATATCCAAATGGACTTATCGCCCGGTTGGCGATAAGTCTTGCCACCTATCACTTTGTGTGACTTAGTGTCTTCGGTTAGTCGTAGGTAGCCTGGTTGTGCCTCTACCTACCTCTTCGGGGATATGGGCGTGAGGATACTTTTATACTGGTTTACTTTATATATTTAAAAAAATTAATAAAATAATAATCAATAACAGCCAACCTGTTTCGTGCAAGTTGCAAGTGTTTTCGTATATTAAAAAGTACCTAAGAATAATTAAGATCACCTCAGTTTTAAAACAAAAATATCCGCTTCGTAATCTGCCAATGCAGGTCAATCTTAATTTTTCTGTCACACTCCTTTTACATCAGGGTTTAAAAAGGTAATTTTAGTTGGATAGAGCGAACAAAAAGAGTGTAAGAAGTAAGAAAAAAGTAAAAAAAATAAGTAAAAGTAAGAAAAAAAAGAAAAGTACTAGCTATGGTACTACTGTTATTTCAAAAACGAACACATAAATTCAACCAATCGCAGATATTTATTTCCTGTTGAAATCAACACAACCAATGACAAGTATAAACAAAAATTAATGAAATCTGTTTTCTTACTCCAAAACAAATACCACGGAAGTAATTACACAATCCAACCAACAAAAACCACAAACGGAAACGTGGTCGGTCAGGAGCGACGGTTTCAACGTATTCTAGACAGTATTTAAAATTAACCTCTGTGACACCGCCGCCATTAATGACGATATCCGGAAAATTTTGACATATGTGTGAGAATGTGGTTCTAATACAAAAAGATAAGTTAACTATGAAATCAGCGCTTGATCTGAACTAAACACAGTTTTGAAAGCAAGTGTAATATACTCGTACACTTTTAATTAATCTATATGTAAATAAATATCACATCACACCTAAACGGATGGACCAATTTTTTTTATTAACATCTGTGACACTGCCGCCATTAATGACGATATACGGAAAATTTTGACATTTTGTGTGACAATGTGGTTTTAATACAAAAAGATAAGTTAACTATGAAATCAACGCTTAATCAGAGGCCTTACCATGGGTACGGCTTGTCTAGTTTACTATACTCGATATCGTCTCTGTAAGTTATTTGTGTGAAAACTTTGAACAGCGCCTCTATTGGTCACTAAGAGAAACACATTTTTAGACCTAAGCCCTTACCATGAGTATACGGCTTTCAAGTTTATTATACTCGCTACCGTGTCTGTAAATTATCTGTATGAAAACTTCGAACAGCGCCTCTATTGGTAACTAAGAGAAACACATTCTTAGACCAAAAGTGTCATAGATTTAGACACGTAACTTATCGAACGTAATCTATACCAACTCATGTTAAAAGCTCTCAACTAAACACAGTTTTGAAAACAAGTCTAACATACTATTTACATACTCGAACATTTTGAATGAATCTATGTAAATATACAAATGAATCTCTATTTCTATTGGTCATCGCGTCACGTCTAAACGAAACGACTAATTTTGCTAATTTTGTTTTTGTTGTTTTAGTTATAGTCAGAAGGATATGAACATTATGATAAAATAACGGAAAAAATATAGGGAAAATGGGAAAACAATGTTATTAATATAAAGAGATACGATGCTCGCCGGGACGGTTAGTTCTAGATAAATAATATTACCGTATTATTAAAAGTAAGATCAATCACGAATGAATGATTAAAGTAGAGTGAACTGGAGATTTGTGAGGTACATGAATAAGCGTTTACTTAAGGCGTGAATGATTTGTTTTTGTTGTTAGAATGAACGTCAATGCATGTGGTTTTGAATCATTAAAATGCGGTTTCCTTCTCAAATCAAAAGTTAGTAATTAATAACTCATGGTTAATTCAAATAATCCCGATAAGCTATATTTATTGAGGATTTTCCTTAAGTCTTCCTTAATATTGTATACCTAATTACTAGCTGTTGCCTGCGTCTTCGCTCGCGTTTTCACAGGAATCAACGGGTTCCTGTGCGATTGGGATTAAAAGTAGTCGATCTGATAATCCAGGTCACAATCTATCTGTATTTCAAATTTCAAACAAATCCGTTCAGCCGTTCGAGCGTGAAATAGTCACAAACATACATACAAACTCACAAACTTTCGCATTTATAATATTAATAGGATATAATAATAGGTAATTCTGAACTCTGTAGTACAGTACTCTGATGTAAGCGTTAATATGATGGCACAAGTATACGTAACTGTGCCAGAAACAGATACATATTTCATCTACATCTCTAATCTAACCGTTTTTAAATGTAAGAAATATTTATGTCTATTTTTATCTCCTGTTTTGCTCATTTACAGCCAATATTAATAATCAATCCTAATCCAAAACTTGCTGTCGCTGTCCAAGATTGATATTTTGATCCATTTTTATGTTATCGCTTGCCAATAACATATCTGTGGACTGGATTAATATGGCAATTAGGTACGGGATAGGCCGGCGGATACGCAACTATCTAGATTGCTTGAAATCCATTAGATTGAGATACATTATTAACATTGGCCGTTAGCCACTTCAATATTTGTATGTTAAATATTTAGTTTGCTTCTAATTAGGATTAAAAACTTCATGACAGTTTAACTTATTATTAAGTTTAACATAGGAACGTGTAAGCGGCCGCTAGCGGGTAGTGATTTAAGTATTTTCTGTAATATTAACCATTAGCCGGCGTAAAAATACCACCTATTAAAAAAAATACGTTTCAACCAAATTTGATTTCTTCCAAAATGTAACATATTAGGTTTACATGTAACTTTTTTAAATTTTAAATAGTCTAACTTTTCGCTCGTTGTTATAGTTATATTAGCCAATAATAATAGATCAGAAAAGTTAACTAAATGTAAAATGTGCTATTTATGAATATTTTGCGTCCAATTTTAAAGCACGATCTTTAAAAGGTAACTGTGGATTGCTTGTCTCTTTTATTATTGTTGAGTAACTACTTTTTATCAAGTCTAAGATTAACCTTGTGGATGATCTTACATATTATGCTTATATTTTTTATTCTCTATGAATTAATTAAAAACCTGTTACAAGTATTCAAACTATGCTAGTATTTTATACTTCGTCATACCTATTATATTGTGATTTCCTGTGAACTAACGTTTGCAAAATGATGGAAGATATCTACGTCAATGTTTTTGATTTTGGATGTTTGGATGTTTTGGATGTTCCTTTAAAGCACGGTCATTATAATAGATCACATTTGACAGTTCATCGAAATTTGACACTGTCTTCGGAATAATATAATTTCATTTTCAAAGTTATTATGCAGATTTTTATAACCCTTTCATTTGTAAATACATAATATTTATTGTGCTTATGTTAAAATAATTATTTTTCATGTTTTATTTTGACAAGTATTTATAAAGATTGACATTTAATCCTACCATAATTATGTCGCATCTTATTTTTCTCGCTTCCCCATATAATACAAGTATTAAGTTTAGCTATAAAGTACAATTCTATACATTTTTCGTGAACCCAACACTTACGTATTTAAACCATTTCTATTTTTAATGAAAAAAAAGAGGTTTCTAATACTCCAAGTTCTCTATGTTTGTAACATGATTACTCGACCAATAACTGAATGATTTTAATCATTATTTTTTTTAACGTTAAGTATAATTCAGCGATGGTCCTGAATAAATTTGATAACTATCCGGTAAGTGGTTTTTAATTTACATTTAACTGGCTGTTACTCGTGGCGATGCCCGCGTAGTTATTGGTCTCACAGGAACATTTTTTCGGATTATAAACCATCGTGTTAATCCAAGTTACCCTCTGTGTGTGCCAAATTTCATAAAAATCGATTCAACTGTTTTTGCGTGAAGGAGTAACAAACTAACAGACAAACTTTCGCATTTATAATATTAATAGAATAATGCTTCTTTTATGTATCTAGATGACTTGGTAATGGAATTCTGAATCAAGACGGAAAAGAGGGGGTTATAAGTTTAACGTATCTCTGTATGTGTATGTCTATGGTACCATACCTTTTGAACTAATAGACCGATTTCGATAGATATAGGTTTTGTCGGGGTTATTAAAAAAATTTAATTTTAGTATTATTTGCAGTATTATACAATAGCTTATACCCCTTAAACAAATTATACAAATTTGTTTAACCACTAAGTAAGCAAATTATATGATTATGTTTTGGGTGTTAAACAAATATATATACAAATACTTGAATAGGTACTGAAATAAATTTAAAAAACATCCAGACCCGGAAATATACATATTATTATACATCTAAATGTTCATCACAAAAATGGCTGCCCCCGTGGAGAGTCGAATCGGAGTCTCTTGGTTAGTCAGTAGAAATGACTTCTTTGAATGTGCTGTAAAAATAAAAAATCAGCTGTAATTTAAAACGTTACAGTATGGATTCATAACGTCATGAACCTTATATATCTAATCCACGGATTCGTGGTGATCGATGATGAATTATGTATGAGAGTACCATTAAGGTGCGCTATTTGCTTACATAATAACCGGCCTGTAGACAGATTAGGGTGGCAAACTCTTCACAAGATCAAGGATCAAGGAGACATCTTTTAAGATGACATGTTAACAATTACGAAAAATACTATCTATCCCGTTTTTATTAAACAACACGTTGGAAATTACTTTTATGTGCCTGGTTGTCGACAGCTTTGTCACCAATCACATTGTGGGACTTAAGTGTCTTTGGCTAGTCAAGGATGCCATGGTTGTACCTGTACTTATAGATACGGGCTTGATAATAATTTTTATAAGCTTGACTAAGCACTGAAGGAATTGTTCTTTTAATATTATAGGATGAAATGTAACCAACAGATATTTTTATAAATATTTAGGTTTTCATTGAAAGTGATTTTTTGAATATCATAGTAACCAATATAAATATTTAAGCTCGTATTTAAGTAAACCACTAAAGTTTATTTAAGTACACTTACTTACTCAACTGGCTAAGTGACCCGAAGTGGTAAGTATAATCACGTTAATCTATATCTATACATACAATAAATCTGTAGAAGGGTCAATTCTGTAAATTGAAAATATTGAAAAAATAAATAGCGGGGGGTATAAATAAATAGTTACTGGATCGATACCAAACCCAAATATGTGATTTAAAAAAAATTTGTCTGTCTGTCTGTCGGTCTGTTCAGGCATCATGTGAAAACTAACGATTCGATTTCGATGAAATTTGGTATAATTGTACCTTATTATCCTGGGTATAAAATAGGATACTTTTTTCCTGGTAAAACACGTAGAAATAAAATCTTCATTTTTCAGTTTTAGAACGACATCCGCGCGGACGGAGTCGCGGGCGGAAGCTAATTGCTTAATAAACTTGAATAAATAAACTTGAACTTACCTTACAGTCAAAGATTTAAATAAAATTAAACACTATTTTATTTCGAAAACTAAATAAATAATGTGAAAGCGTGCTTGATTTTCAATTTTTTACATCTTAACAGAGTCGGCGACAAAGGCTAGAAAGAGTGATAGGGGTTAAATTTTATTTTAATATCTGATGGGATTCCCAAAGAGAAATAAATTTAACAAGCGGATGCAGCCGCGATCAACTTCTAATTTTGTATAAGTAAATTTGACATTTTTTTTGCAAATGTCCTGCAAACTTATACAAGTTGGCCACCCTAACAAAGACCAATAAACTACTTTTAATATCAAAGCACGTACGTCGTAAGGAAGATTCAAGTTCTGACCACGTAGTGGTATGGTATTCGAGGAGTTGGCGACGACTCTGATTCAGATGACCAGTCTATAATAAGTCGGTGACATCGATAAACATAGTATACATAAACAACTATATGACAATCACTTGCTATTTCATACGGCTTTGCCCGATCTTTAAAGTTCTTTAGTTAACCTACGGAAACTTATTGAGATATCAGGATAAAAAGTAGCAGCGGCACTTAAAATCAAATCTATTCATATTACATTTCATTAAAATTTATTAAGCCGTTTATTGAAGTGAAACTTCTTTAGAATAGTTGTGATTTCAAAACGGGTGCAACGGAAAAACGACAGGTAAGAGACACAAATATATATTCATCTCACTCTTTTCAGGTAAGAGACACAAATATATATTCGTCTCATTCTTTTGTCGATTTACTGAAGTTTCACTTCTTTCGTGTGTGCAATTACACACACCTTTTTTTCTTGTTTGTGGGTTTAAAACGGAACCCACAAGCAAATAATTCTGGATTTATACTATGAAGTAAAGATGAAAAAAAAACCGTGCCGTAATGCCCGTAGAGGTAGACAGAGGCTCAACCAGGACACAAACGACTAACCAAAGAAACTAAGTCCCACAATGTCCTAGGTGGCAAGTTTACCGTACTATCATACTTCATAATCAATGCCACAAACAAAAGCTGTTATGAGAATGATAATATACAAAACAACAAGTCTGAATATTATTAACTTTACAGATGGCGCATGTGATCTAGCTGATTTGCAAGGTCAATTCGAATGTTATAAGTTACAATTAAATCACACGTGATCAAGTATCTAAGTACTAGTTACACCTTTGCCCTCTCTGTTTAAAATTATATTCGCTCTATTTATGTATATTGTAAGACTATTAGTGTCCCGTATCATTGCCTGCGCGTCCTTTGCTTTTTCAAAATGTATTAGATGTTTAAACTATTAAATTGTTAATAAAAATAGACAGCTGAATAAATAGACTGTAGTTTAACTCTTAAGGGATTCATGAAGCTCGATTCATGCAATATTGGAAATTGGAATCGAATTTGTAATTTTAGGTAGGTACTTATACACAATACTGCTATTATTAACATTTAGTTAGTAGTTAACAATAATTTATTTTATCGGATACGTATTTGTTTGGAATTAAATGTTAATAATCCGCCAGTACTGAGTTCAAAAGTATATAAAATAACAAACATGATTTCAATTTCCAATTCGCAAGATATCGACATTCAGTAGTAACACCACAGGTCACAAGTCCTGATCAGATGCGAGTTTAACATTTTTGACCCATCACATAAAGTGCAAAACTCCGTTAAAGAAATATAACTTCAAAAAATATTCTATACTTATATTAATGAATGTAGAAGTATAGAAATAGATTGATTTAATGCAGTATTTCAGTAAAATTGAAAAAAAAATCAATTGCTAATATTAAGCTACTTCCTAAATACGGCCACAAGCGGTGAAAATTAGATAAATACTTCAATTACAATTAATTCAATTTAATACAATTCAATTTGTTATTATTTGTATCTACAACATAAAATACTACAAGAACAAAAATGCTGCCATTATAAATAAATCTGTGCTAATTGCAGCATTTAACTGACTTCGCAGATGTCGTATGATGAAGCCAACTGGCAAGGTCAAGGCAGCTGTTATGGGCTACTATTACCATCAAACTAACAATTCACCAGATGCATGGTCACGCACAGTATCAACGTAACATGCATTTTTTATGATATTAATTTCATGGGATATGACAGTCTCATACATTTGTGAAATAAAATTTATTTATCTGTAGAGTAAGTTTGTCAAGAAATAGAAAAACTTTAAGTGGTTTTTTTAGTGGCTATAACGTTGCTAACCTTGCTGTTTTTACAACTGCAGCGGACTTTAATACTTTAACTGTACTAGCATATCCTTCTATATTGTATCGTGTTTTTTTTTTTAAATATAATCAAATAATTTTTTAACACAAATTCAACACATACCTAATTGCGTAAGCATGTTTGTCTGTCGCTTTTTAACGGCTAAACCACTAAACCGATTTCAATGAAATTTGACTTTTCCAAATCTTTTTCCAAATCCAAAGCCAAGCCTTTTTTTCAAATTAAACTCAAAAAGGACTTTAAAAATGGTGAAAATTTGTGAAAATGTTTGTGTTCTATGTTTGTCCTAGTACATTACCTATTAGTTTGCCGAGTAAGTTTTTTTTTATTTTGTTACACAGTACAGTACAGTGTTTAATCTTTTCCGCATCAAAAAAGTAGCTTACTGACAAAAAAGTATCAGTAAACAAATCAAATGAATTCTTTAGAAATTTTTGAAGTGGAAGATATTTAAGATTAAGTATACCTAATTTCGGTTATATGGATAGATTTACTTAAAGCATGCAAGCAAACAAGCTGGAGGATTTCTAGTTGATAAGAAATTCACATTGCTCATTAGTCACCTAGAAATTTTATTACCTTTCAAATCTAAAAACATTTTCGAAGTCGGTTTCGAAATTCATAAAAACACTTAAAAAAATATAGAGTTGAACATACAACCTCCTTGTTTAAAGTCGATTAAAAATAAAATTAAACATGTATAAATTATGCAACCCTTACCAGTATTATTAAGTCCAGCGAAGCTCTGGAACTCTGAAATAGCCTTCCGCCAGGAGCTCTCGTCGACTATGTGTCCACTGGACGGGTTTCTTACGGACGGACTGAGGTAGCCATATTGAGCCAGGTACATCTGGAAATCAACATTGTAATCAGACTGCCGTATCCAAACTAGGACATGGACCTTTGTCTTTGACTTCATCAATCTACTACTGCTACTACTACTTCTACTCTACTGTCAAACTCGATACTAACTACAAAAAACACTACTCTACTTATGCTGAACAGAAAAAAATATCCTTCAAGGCTCTTTGGTATATTTAGATCAAATGTTTTTAGCCAACGTCATGATTATGACAATGTGATAGTCTAATGGTGACTTGTTTACGTTAATACGTTATTTTGTCACTGCTCGCCATTGTCACATTCCAGTTTGCAAGTTGTTACGGGTTTATTTTGTGACTTAAAATTGCGAACGCTTTGTTACCATATTAATTGAATTGTTTCCATCCTTGGCACTTGGTGAAAGTATTTTTTATACATGAAAAAACACTTGCACTGTTTCACTTAATACATTTATTTAATATTAACCAACCAGTTACGCATCTTCAGGGCTGAAAGTGAAACCGGTAGGCTAATATTATTTCATAGTTTTAAAAAAAAAATATTAATTAAAACTATGCAATTGTTTTTTTTATATTTATAAAAAATACTATATGTTATCTCTGCTGCGTATATTTCTCAACATCAGAAAATTAGCTTGATTATTTTTATTGAAACAAAGTTATGACATATAAACCCCAAATTTTAATCAAATATTCCAAAAATAATTATTTTCATTAAAAAAAGGCAGCATAAGGAAGTTATTGGTGTATTTAGGGGATCCGGATGTGGGGAAAACTTTTTATCGATACACGTAACAGCAAATTTTGAGATTAGAAAGGCATTCGTGGGTTATCCAAATTATCCTTAAACGTATCACGTTTCTAGGGAAAACCCTTCTTTATATTGATCAAGCAATCCACTTTTAAGTAAGTAAACTTTACGGGTTTTTACGGACAAATATATTTTTTTTATATTTAATTGAATTATTCAATGGCAGCGGTTAATACTAAGGTAATTTATATTATTTATAACTAGCTGTTTGTCCGCAACTTCGTTGAGCGTAGAATAGTTATGATTTTCAAACTCTTATTCCCTCTTAAAGGCTTCTGGGAATTGCTTTTTTTGACGCACCTGTAACATCTACGGTGTTTATAGGCCGCGGTTTTCTTTTACCATCAGGAGACCCCTGAACTTGTTGAATTATCACATAAAAAACTATAGCTATTCCTGGGCAAAGCATGGCAGATTTTTTTTTAAATACAGATTCATTACAAAAACTGTTTGCATAGTTAGTCTAGGTATAATATAAAAATTAATCCGAACGTTTATCGCTAAATGTGTTAGGTTAGTCGCTGAATGTGTTGCTATGCGCTTAATTTCTGCACGACTGGATCGATTTTAATCAATTTTTTTTATTATGTCAATTATTGTCAGACGAAGATTCTTGTGAAGAAAAAAACCCGGATAATTGCTGGGAAAAGGGAAAAAATAATACAAACTGAATGTGTAGTACGCATAGTACAAAATAAATATTTCTTAATCTTATTAAAGTAGACTCAACCGAGTTCAAATACAAACCGAGTTAAATAAATAGACAATTCCTCTCTATGGTCTTCCAACCAACCGTTGATTTTTGAAATTTAAGAAATGATAGCGTATTTATTGAGCTTGATTTTAGCTTTATTGAGCTGAAGTAATGATGAATATTCAAATGCTAGTTTTGTTATTCTCTGTATGGAAAATAATACGTGATATTATTTCCTATAATTACAGCATAGATAGTACAAAGTGTAGTCACGCTGATGCATAAGGCACGTGAATAAACCTAATGAATGAGTATAACGCGTGTTTGAGTAATATACAACTATGTATATGTGTATGAGTAATGTACAACAAACTTATACTAGATACTATAATCGCCTCTGTGGCCTAGCGGTTCAGGTGTTGGACTTGACTGCATGAGGTCTCGGGTTCGAATCGGGACGGGCAACAAAAAGAAAATTTGGTGTTTCCGATTTTCTAATAAAAAAAAATGTTGCTCGGGATTGAATATGCGCCCGGTTGGCGATAGGCTTGCCACCTATCACATTATGGGTATTGTGTCTTTGGCTAGTGCTGGGTGCCCTGGTTGTGCCTCTGCCTACCTCTTCGGGAATATGAGCGTAAAGTTACTTTTTTTTTAATCGCCTCTGTAGGGTTACTCTTGAAACTCGATATCATGCGAATTGGAAATGAAATCGTATATGTCATTTTATATAGGTACTTTTGAACACAGTACCAGCGAAATATTAATGTTAAATTACAAATAAATTCAACGAATCCAGTAAATTGATTTATTGTATGTTAGTAACTAAATTTTTATAAATTCGAATTGTGTACAAGAGTACCTAAAATGAAATAGTCACGATTAAACAATCGTAAGACTTTATACTATATTTAACTAATTTGGGACGACATTCGTTTTAACTATCGAATTGCAAAAACTGTTAACGAATGTACTAACTTGGATATCTTCAGTGGTTCCCTACCTTCTATCAAAAGCAGTTTTAAAAACTGTTTTGTTAGATGATACCAAAATTTTATTTAGGATTAGGAACGGTACCAAACTAAACCAGTCATTGCTTAGATGATGGTACATACAATAAAATCATAAAGTATTTATTCTTTGCTATCCATTTATTTAGCATACTGCGTTTACATCTAGAAGAGGTCAGCTTTAAAATGTTTATTTCGTAAGGATTAATTTAATATGTAATCTTAAAGTTGTATGTAGTTTTGTAGACCTAATAAACAAAAAAATGATATACTCGATTCCAATTTCCAATATTGCATGAATCGAGATTCGAGAATAGCCCTACTGGTCTAGTGGACTATACGAACTCAAATTCTTTATAAAATAAAATGATTAATCTATACTAATATTATAAAGCCGAAGAGTTTGTTTGTTTGAACGCGCTAATCTCAGGAACTACTGGTCCGATTTGAAATTTTTTTTTAATGTTAGATAGTCTATTTAACGAGGAAGGCTATATGCTATATTATACGCGGACGAAGCGCGGGCGGAAGCTAGTATGCAATATCCGTAATAGGATCACCATAATCTTGAGTATATTATGTCGTTGCTTTTTTGGTCTCTTAAAAAACACTCTCGTAGCTATAACTTAGACCACGAGCTATGTGACACAAATTCGTCGCTTATTTATACTTAAATGTATTAAGAGACAAGAAATAGTAAATTATATGTAATACGTTTATTGACTTGTAAAACTTTACTGCAATTATTTATGCGGTCGTAGACAATCATAGACAATAGAATGACAGCAATGGATGAAAACTCACGCCATTCCGATATCCAATTAAAAATAGATTAACCTATAAACCCATCAGTTCCCCATGAAGAAACGTATTAAGGAAAATCTTGTATTGGTTCAATCCGTTTTCTTTTAATTTATAATCACGATGATCATACTACCTTCCGTGTTAGTTTCACGGAATTCGATACATCATTTCTTAGATCATCACGTGAAATCTGAATATCTATCGGATAAAAGTGCTTGGGATTGATTGCTCCTCATACCAATTTCTTACTAGTAATAATGTGTGATGTTTTGACTGCCTCGTTGGCCGAGTGGCTGGCGAACACGCCTAACTACATCGACCAACCGCGAGGCTCAGGTTCGATTCCCGACGGGGGCAGGCATTTGTGTGATAAACATTTAAATGTCTGCATTTCCGGGTTTTGGTGTTTATTAAATATATTCTGGTATCTGATGAATGATAAATATATCTGGTATTTAAATGTTTCTATGTATTAGTATCGTTGACTAACACCCATAAGTTTCTGAACAGCAGAATCACCACCAGTGACGCAACTACAACATATAATTTGTGGTGGTATGGCTGACCGCCTCGTTGGTCGAGTGGCTAACGTACACGCTTAATAACATCGACCAAAATGCGAGGCTCGGGTTCGATTCCCGACGGCGGCAGGCATTTGTGTGATGAACATTTAGATGTCTGCATTTCCGGGTCTGGGTGTTTATTAAATATATTCTGGTATCTATTTAAGTATTTCTATGTATTAGAATCGTTGACTAACACCCATAACACAAGCATATAATTTGCTTACTTTGGGGTTAGATTCAATTCGTGTTATTTGTCTAGGGATATTTATTTATTTATGGTGTATAAAGGCCATGGTTATCTTCAACTTCGGGAATGGCTTGTGCTTGTTATCTTATCACATAAAAAATAACTAAAAATTACTGCAGTGAATTTTCATAACCTCTAAATAGTTATTAGAAACTTAGATTATCTGTTAATATTAGTAATTTTGCTGCACATCTACTAAACTAATGTTTAGCTATCGCTATCTTCTTTCAACGATAGGTAATATAAAGAGACAAAACACGTTTTGTGCAGTCAAATTAGTTCTACAGACTTTTTATCTATACTTAATTTGTTTTTAATCTATATCTATTAAGTTTACATTTAAACTTGACTAAGCAACGCCCATGGCAAAAACCTAATATTTCATCTTCAGATGTTAAATTTTAAACAAAAAAAAACTTTTTTCATATGTTTTCAGATGTAACGTGTTACATACACTAAATATTTTAAAATTAGCTTTTTTAATCAACTACTAAACTGACAAAGAGACACAGCCTTATCGAAGATGACAGCATTATTTTTTCGTTATCTTCTTTCTTTATCCTCGTTAAAGGCGTATGTACATCATACAATAAACAATGGCCAGTTAACCTTCTGCGATAATGTGAATGAGATAAACTAATTCAGAGTAATTTACACATTAATAAAAACATCTGCAGATTATTTTTTTGTATAAAAAGATTATCTTAGTTGCATTATTACAGAGATTTTTCCATAGAATTAACACTGTCATAATAAGCAATGAATGCATTTTGTCTCGATCTTATCAATTCGTCTGTCTGATTACATAGTATAAAACCAAATCGCTCTATGTCCCTTTGTAAAATCCCTTTGTAAATTTGTTAAATCTTTAAATCTACGCAACGGATTTTGATGCGGTTTTTTTAAATAGATAAAGTATTTGAAGATGAAAGTTTGTATGTATATTTTATACCCGTGCAAAGCCGGGACGGGCCGCTAGTTTAATAATTTAATTTAAGGGAGTTGCTACCTACCTGTGCAGCCACTTTGTTCATACGAAGATTTAAATTTTATTGACATAAATTAACAAAACTTGTTAATAAATAAGAAGGTAAGGTTAAACTAATAGCAGTTATAATATTTTAAGAACAAAAAGAGATATATTAAGCATCATGTGAATTCTAACACTTACACCGAAGGTTTCCATAGCCATAGTTTACACAATATATTAATCGATTTCATCGTCAATTTTGAACTTATTTTGAATGTATTCTTTTTTTTTAAAGAGCATGCTTCCGAGTTTGTGTCATTACCTCCAAAGATGATGGAATGCCAGAGAAATCGAGGAAAATACTGAATTATAGAAATCAGTCAGTTTTTTGTATTGGTTGCATTATTTACCTTGAACTCTATTGCAAAAGACTTGACCAATTAAAACATATACATAGTGCTTCTGTATTATCTGTATTTAGAATTTATTATTTTCAAGGATATGCCAAGTCCTTGTAAAAGGTCTTTCTCAAAGGGACAAGGTTAAAAGCAAATAAAAGTCAAGTACTTGTAAAGTGAATTTACAAGTCAACTAAACGAGCGATGTCATTGTTTTATGGGGATGGATGTTAAATCATATGCGACCTTGTGCATGCGGTGCATCACAAAGCAAGGACTGCGACGAACAAACGCTCTTTGTCCCTTAGGACACCTTTGTACTATCTGCTAAATATTCTTTTGTATATATGGTTAGAACAGTCTATACTAACATGTTTGAAGTCATATTTGTTCGAACATTGTTATAATTCTAGAAATAAATATTTATTTGAATTTTTTACTTTTTTTTCACTGGACAAGTTTCATAAATTGAATCTAGCCACAAAGTAAGCAAATTATGTGCTTTTGTTCGGGTGTTAGTCAGCGATTCTAATACAAAGAAATACTTAAACAGATACCAGAATAAGTTTAATAAACACCCAGACTCGAAAATGCAGACACTTATATGCTTATCACACAAATGCCTGCGCCGTCGGGAATCAAACCCGAGCATCGCCAATCGTAGTTAGGCGTGTAACGCTAGCCATTCGACCAACAAGGCAGTCTATACGTTTGGACTTCATTAAAATGTTATATGCTAATATTAAAATACGTATTGCCGAGAAACACAGACATCATATTCATCGCACAAATCTTTAAATCATATTTCTATGTGCAAAAACGGCTTTAAACTAAAAATATAATAAGGTCGTAACTAACACATTATCTTTTTTACACACATCGTAAAGATAAATCCTAAACTTGTACACATTGTGATGCTCTATTTACTCAAACAATGGGTTATATGACTAAGTGTCGAAGTATGGATCATTTTTGGGCGTGAGTCGGACGTTGACACTTGTACTGTTTGCCCCGGTGTGGCTGCAGACTGCAACTGGCTATCGAGTGGCGTAGAGGCTTTATTATACAAATATTTGCACAAAAATCTTGTATAAAAATAAACTATTTGCAAAGATAAACAGTGCGGGGATTTATTCTACGTAACCAAAGAAGGTGAATCATTTGAGTCTTATTACTTACCTACCTGAATTTAACATACAACAAATATGACGAAAAAAAGTACAAATGGTGCTCTCAACTTCCAAAAACAAAATGTTGCCAGATAACCAGAAAAGACGGGAAGTTAATGATTAAAAAAATAAAAGATATTTACATTTTAGAAGTTATTATTTTTCATTTAAAATAATTTGTATGAGTGACGAGGTAGTATCTGAAACTTTAATAATTATTTTCTGGAATTTTTGTCTATAGTAAGTATCTTCATTCCCATATCACTGAAGAAGTAGGCAGAGGCACAACAAGAGCACCCCCGACTAGCCGAAGACACTAAGTCCCACAATGTGATAGGTGGCGAGCCTATCGCCAACCTGGCACATATTCAAACCTGATATATTACTGTTTATAGGTCTATTTATTGGGTGTGATTTTATGGTTATTTGGGTTTGGGTAAAAAGTATAAAGACCTATCTTTCACTGTTAGCAGTTTCATCTATATGTATTTCACATTTGGTCTGGTGGGTACAAAGATACGTACGTAGTCTAAGGAACAGGGACCTACTACTTTTTTACACTGTTTTTTAATTTAACTGAACAAATTATTTAACTCTGTTTTATTAACCGACGTCAAAAAGTTCAACACAAATATTTTTTATGCGTGTTTATTAATACCTATCTCTTTGAAGTAAACCGATTTTAAAATTGTTTTTATATTCAAAAGAGCGTACTTGCGAGTCGTCCCAATACCACAAAGTTGGGATCTGCTGACGAAATCGCAGGGTTATCTTAGAAAATAAAAAAAAATGTTTTTTACATATCGATATCAAAATTTAACTCAATTTTACTGCGTTTGAATTGAAGGAAACAGGAACCAAGATATTTTATGACGTACTATCTACTTAATTAGTATTGTACATTATCAGATTCTATTTTATTCTAATTTAATTATTTTTTAATATCTAGTTTATGTTACTATTACTTTTCTTATACTTAGGACCACTGTCCGTTCGTGACCACTTACCGTGAGGCTCGATCCGATTCGATTTCGATTCCCGACGGAATGAATGAAATTTGAGATGTCTGTATTTCTGGGTCTGGGCTTTTATAATATATATTCTGATATCTACATATGTATTCCTATTTATTAGCATCGTTGACTACCACCTCCCAAGCATATAATTTGCTTAATTTTGGGGTTAGATTTATTTTGTGTAATTCATCTAGGGATGTTTATTTATTTATTATTTATACGGAAGTAACTGAATATTGTACATACAGACGCTTTAAACGTCTACGATTTGGGAGCAGTTACACAACTACTAAATTGGAATCCTGGCAACACTGAAATGTTATTAATGCTAAAATATTACACGCCTATTGTTGACATGTTATTGTTAGACTTATCTAACCGCAAATATGTGCTTTCATGTGACTGTTGTCAGTTTACACTTTATATTCTTTTAATAGGTCTTGAACTCCTTTAAATAAGTACCTACTTCCTGTCTGTCTGTCTGTATTAGTGAGGGGTCAGGGGATCCACTTTGTAGAATAGACTATCTTTTGTCCTGGTAATTCGTAAGAGGTGATCATAGGTCACATAGGCTTATAGCCAAACGGGCACACTTCCAGTCCCACGAACGGTTTTTTTATTAGAAAAGTGAAAATACACAATACTAAGTTGAAATTCGCAATTCGAACACAAAACCTGATGTAGTGACTGTACAAATCATCATCATCATCAGCCGGAGGACGTCCACTGCTGGACATAGGCCTCCCCCAAAGAGCGCCACAAGTAACTGTCACCAGCCGCTTGTATCCAGCGACTCCCCGCGACTTTGACCAGATGATCAGTCCACCGCGTGGGAGGTCGTCCAACACTACGTCCTCCGGTGCAGAGCCGCCACTCGAGAACCTTTCTTCCCCAACGGTTGTCGGTTCTGCAAGCAATATGGCCTGCCCATTGCCACTTCTGCTTGCTAACTCTCTGAACTATGTCGGTTACTCTCGTTCTCTTGCGGATCACCGAATTACAGATCATATCTCACAGGGAAACACCGAGCATACTGTCTGTCCACGATAATTCTTATTAAAAAAATCCGTTACAAAAATAGAATTTTGGAAATCTTTATTTGAAATAATAAGGGTTGGTACACACTGTGCGTGTAAACCCACGGACATTGCTAGTGACATTAATGATACATTGAATGAGTCACAAATTATCGAGTAGGAGTGGGCGTTCGAGTACAATCATCTTAAAGATCCGTTATAGTAAAACCTATTGACACGGTACAAGTGAGGCGTGAGGATAATGCAGTGTACATTCGGACAGCCGTATCGGGGTCAGTGTGTCCTAACGGGGCTCATTACTGCTGTTACTTGGCTATTTTTAACTTCTCGATTCAATGAAGACAAGATTATTTTTGATGGTCAAACGAACTTACCCGATGAAGTTCGATTTTAATTATTTCGTTTTTATCAAATATTTCTGAATTCGAAATTACGATTCAACGGTTATTTTGTATAATCGAACGAACTTACGAAATTCTATCACGATAATTTAGTACATTTATAAAGAGATTTGACTTTTTTAGTAAGCAGGTACTAAGTATTGAAATTAAACGAGCAGAGCACTTAATGATAGTTCATCTTGCCCACAGCCTTGTGTGTATCTGTCGTTATAGCGTTAGTGCTTGCAATTTAGCTTTAGTAGTAACTTATATAATATACTCATTAACAGTCTTAAATTTTCAAAGCACTAGGTAACATCGTAGGTAATAAAAACATTTAAGAATTTAAATATAATTTTAAGCTAAATACACATACGCTAGCTACACTAAATCAATTTTGGTGCTATTTTACGTTCCAAATCGTTGTTATTTTTTGCAAAAATCTGACGTCATTTAATATAGCAAAATCATATACTCGTTTTTTGAGTTTTCTAATTTTCTAATAAAAAAATGTTGCTCGGGATTGGATAAGTGCCCGGTTGGTGATAGGTTTGTCACCTATCACATTGTGGGACTTAGTGTCTTTGGCTAGTCGTGGGTGCCCTGTTTGTGCCTCCGCCTAGCTCTTCGGGGATATGGGCGTGAAGATACTTTACTTCATATACTCGTAAGCCTATATCCAAATATGTCCATACTTATAGCATAAATAGTAAAGTCTATCTGCCTTTCTGTTGCTCTTTCTAAACAGCAAAACTGATTTTGATGAAATTTCAAACATATCCAAGTTCAAACATAGGCTAATTCTTTTCAAAAATCAACCTCCAAAGGACTATAATACGGGATGCAAGTTGGTATGAAAATACGATGCAAACAAATAGCAACAATGTATTACATACTAGCTGTTGCCCACGGCGTTGCCCGCGAGCCTCCACAGAAACATTTTTTCGGGATAAAAACAATCCTATGTGTTAATCCAAGTTATCCTCTATTTGTGTGCCTAATTTCATGATAATCGGTTCAACAGTTTTTGCGTGAAGGAGTTACAAACAAACATACAAACTCGCATTTACAATATTAGAAGGATAAGTATTAAAGCTTGAAATCTCTAACCCTTTTCCAGTTAGGTAAAATAATTTTAAAGATAATAAAATAACTACAAGCATTCTATTGTGGCCACAGCACCCATTTCCGGTTCGGCCCTCTTGTTTACTCTATGCGTAACTTGTTGACTCATTGTCTACCTTAATCATGCCTTTCCATCGACGTGACATTTAACGAAGCTAACATTGTATGTCATTGTCATTTTTTTCCATGGTCAAAGTAATCTATCTACATACAACAAAAAGTATCTTAACGCCCGATCCACGCGGGGATAGAGCAGAGGTAAAACGAGAGCACCACTGATAGGTGAGAAACCTATCGCCAACTGCACAACTACCACAATTCAATTTTGTTAAAAACAAACCGGGAAAATAGTAGGAAAAATGTGAAAAACAATACTTCATTCCATACAATTACCTATACTTACCTATTTCTATCCTTACCTATACCTATACCTGCCGCCACAACGTCATGACGTATTCCGGTTTTCAGGTTAAGGTAGCCGGTAAACTTACACTTGCTCGAGACCTAACATCCCAGCCTCAGGTTGGCAACACACCATTACCACCTTTGGTGTCTCTAGGCGGCGGGAATTTATTATCATCGGGAAATCCGTCAGCTTGTTTGCCTTCCAATATCATAAAAAAAACTGTTAGAAGACGTTAACGTAACGCGATACAAAATTCGCCGGGTCAGCTAGTCTCTAATGTATATAAATTATACGTCACGTTGTTTGTGCTTGATGGACTCCTAATTAGCTGTTAACGTCAAGCGATACGAAGTTCGCCGGATAAGTTAGTTATACATTGACAAAGCCCAAGAGTTATATTTAACTTTACTGATTTCTTAATATAGGTAGGATCAGGTTCCCCATACCTATTACATATTGTTATTCTTTGTTCTAGGAAGTAAGTGCTATCTCCCTATTCACAAATTGATATGCTAAATAAGTTTAGCAGACGTATGCACCTGCAGAGACCATAACAGGTTTGTTTATTATTGCTACATGGCCACTTGTGGTGATAGCACCCAAAATAGGTGTTACAGATTAAATAATATTATAAAAGCCGGTATAGTAGGACTAAGCTGCAAGTATAGTAAGACTAGTCGCCTCTGTGGTCTAGCGGTCCGGGTGTTGGACTTGACTGCATGAGGTTCGAATCCCGGGTCGGCCAACAAAAAATTGGATTTTTCCAATTTTCTAATAAAAAAATGTTGGTCGGGATTGGAAATGTGCCCGGTTGACGATAGGCTTGCCACCTATCACATTGTGGGTCTTAGTGTCTTCAGCTAGTCGTGGGTGCCCTGGTTGTGCCTCTGCCTACCTCTTCGGGGATATGGGCGTGAAGATACTTTATAGTAGGACTATATAAATTATGCGCTTCGGCTATATTCGTCAAGCTTCGGAAATCCGAATGTATTTTAAAGTTTAAAGTTGTAATAACATAATTAATCATTTCGCTTAAATTAGATTAGGTCAGCCAATTTAAAGTGTAAAAAGAGTAAAAAGTGTAAAACCGAAGCGCATAACTTAAATAGTAGTACTATACATATATTCTCTGTAAAACTTTTCCTTAACTTTGCTGAACGATTTTCGTGCAAATTTTACTTAAAGAGAAAACACTAAAAAAAAATATGATTTTTGATGAAAAAAATGTCTGAGCAGTGATTAATGTCGGATCAATGAATCCCCGTTGCTTGTGGTCGTCGCATCACGTCGAAACGGTTGTAAAAAAACTTAGTGTTTCTTTTTTTATTGTGTTTTTTATTAGGTTATTATCAACAGAAGGCTTTTCTGAAAAAATCGGGAAAATAGTAGGAAAGATGTGAAAACCATGCTTTATTCCATACAAGCTGTTAGAAGTCGTTAATGACACGCGATACAATGTTCGCCGGGTCGGCTGGTCTCTAATATATATAAATTTAAAATCAAGTTGTCCTTGATGGCCTCCTAAACTAATTAGCCGATAAACAAATTTGCACACATTATGCAGTATCGCACAATTTAAGCACAAACTAATATAAGCTATCCTGCTTACAAGTTACAACTGCCAGTTATGTATATATTTATCAATAATGTATAAAGGTATTAATACTATTTACTAGGTGGTAGAGTTTCGCAGCGACTCACCCGGATTGGTACCACCGCCTTACCTATTCCTGCCGCCACAACGTCATGACGTGTTCCGGTTTGGAGGGTAAGGTAGCCGGTAAACTTACTTTTGCTCGAGGCCTAACATCCCGGCCTCTGGTTGGCTCTGGTCTCTAAGCGGCGTGAATTTCTTACCATCAGGATATCCCTCTGCTTGTTTGCCTTCCATTATCATTAAAAAAATCTTTTACTAAACATTATAATGATTAATTTAAATTTGAAATTATTAAATTACCATTAAAATTAGCGTCTTGAAAAAAATAACAACATGTAGAAATATAAAATTAACAAAGATAAGATTTAAATTCTTTCTTTTAAATTTTAAATGAATACATTTTAATTTAAATTGTCTTCTTGAGACAGCCGAAAAACGAATATTTCAAACTTAAAGTATACTTCACATTTATAAGTTGTTTTGACATAAAAATAGTTTATGTTCAAACTTCAAAAAGCAAGTAATAGTTACAAAAATAGCAATAAATAACAAATCAGCAATTATTAATAATTCATTACAATCCATAAATAAACATCATTATAGACATCGGCACATCTTGATCAAGCGTAGTCATTGTTACGAGTACTATTAATTATGTTTACAAACACGTGGTTTAAAATATGTAAAACGCTTCTGTTTTCTACAAAGATGGAGCTCGTGGATTTCATTATTTGAGTACATAATTGGATCACATACGACTTAATTACCCATAAATCCACATTGTTATTGAGACCAGGTCAAACTGCGCACTCGTCATGTAAAAATTGCACGTTCCTATAAAATGCGTATCAGAAACTGCTAATAACCCTAGCATTATGGTGTATGAATGTTAATTGTTTATATCAACAAAGTAACATTGGTTACCATAAAATAACTTTACGTTCGACGTTCATAGAATTAACAAACTCATATGCATAAAAATTAATCATTATTTCGAACAGATGGACCAATTTTGCTAATTAATTTTTATTTTGTTGTCAGGAAAATTAAAAAAAATTAAAAAAATATATAAAAAATATTCCCATTTCGAAGGGATGGACAAATTTTACTAATTCTTTTTTGTTGTGTTGACAGGAGATGTTGAAAAAAAACCGGGAAAATTGCAGGGCAAATAGGGAAAACAATTCTTTTTTTTTTCATACAAACTGTTAGTAACTGTTAATGTGATACAAAGTTCGCTGGGCCGGCTAGTATAACATAAATACAAACTAAAAACTCTGGGAACCCAAATATAAAGATTTGAGTTTTCGTTAGAAGAACAAATTTTCATAATCCTTCGAATCGAATTTTAACAGTTGCATTTTTTTATTATTTACATATTAACAATAAACGTATTGTTAATCCTAAATGTTTTATATTGTACTGGCTAGGCTTCGCACTGTTATGAAATATACATATAAACCTTACTCTTCAATCTATTTAAAAAAAATTAAAGATTTATACATACAGAGGGAAACAGGGACAGAGGAAGCAACTTTATTTTATTCTATATAGTGATTCTAAAGTAAGTATAATTCTCAGTCATTTTAATTTTAATCGACTTGAACGATTTGGGATCTTAGATTTATTTCAATTAATGTGGTGTTACTTTTTTTACTTCTTTAAAGTAAAAACGTTAAAAGAACGGATAATGTAGACAAATGTTGTAAATTTGTAAAAATCTAGGCATGGCTTATAGCTAATGAAACTTGAAACTGTAGCATCACTTGCATACTCTTAAAGTCAATAATTAAATACAATAATAAGAGACATTAATACAATAATAATTAAATAAACTTGTTTGACAAAACGTTAATAATATTGCCATCTATTGCGTGTAAGCGGCCATTTTGCCGCATGGAGATTTTTTTCTAATGTCCCTTTGTCAGTATTCATCACGTTGATCACGTGTATCAGTACATTGTTACCTTTTATAATTGACCCGCCAATCATTATTTGTTAACACGTGTAAACTGGTTGTTTTTAAAAATTTTCCTAACATTTCCTAACATTAAAAAAGATTACAAATAAAACATGTCTCATGCCAGTAATTCTGCCTTTAATATAAAAGATATGGCGCTTATTTTTTTCTAAACTAATTTTGAAATTTGCATGTCTTATATTTCTAGTACTTGAATCTTAACTTTTCATGCGTGATTAGATGAGAAGATTTAAAAATTAAAGCAAAAATCGACCCATAATTCTACCGCCAGTAGAATTAATCATGGCGTTATTTTTTTTAACTGATTTCAAAAAGGCTTGGCTTGAACTGTTTACCCCGTAAATTACTAACCTTCAGAATTTCCTGATAAAAAAAATATGGCAAAATTGTAGCAGTAGTTCTAATAATTAATCCTGACGTCGTTTTTACTCTAAACTGAGTTTCAAAAAGAATAGCTTAGTTTTCTTTTTCTGAATTTTGGCCATTAAAACGGCAAAACTTATTTTGTGACATCTGTCTTCCTATTCAGAATCTGAGCGCAAGTGAAACTATAAGTAAATATTGTACAAAGAGGAAAAAAGCAATTTGTTTTAACAAAAATTTTATCACTTTTTCCCCGTGTTGGTCCGGGCTCCTTTGTAGAATAGACCATCTGCCTTCCTTGCCAGGCAGCTCGTAAAAGGCGAGCATAGGCTTACCATCACTAACACCGTGACATCCGACTAGGTGGTAGAGTTTGGCAGCGACTCGCCCGGATTGGTACCACCGCTTTACCCATTCCTGCCGCCATAACGTCATGACGTGTTCCGGTTCGGAGGGTTAGGTAGCCGGTAAACTTACTTTTGCTTGAGGCCTAACATCCCGACCTCAGGTTGGCAACGCACCATTACCACCTTTGGTATCTCTAGGCCGCGTGAATTTATTACCATCAGCTGCTTGTTTGCCTTCCTATAACATAAAAAGAAAGAAAAAAAAGAAAAACTTTAAGTTTTAACAGTTACTAATGAAAATTTGTTGCATGATTTTTATTTAAGTTTTTGTAAATACTTTTTATTATTTTTAATCCTAGAATCTATTCCTTTAACCGTGTAATGGCTTGTCAAATAAGAATGACAGTTATTGCAAATTCCGCTATAAACATGGATATTCAAGTGTGCATCACACCATCTTTTACAACAGAACAGGCACCAAGTGGCATCTGGCGACAACAATGAGGTACGATAGGACGGTGGCCGTGACGCGGGTTCCGAAGGTCAGCTGGTGCTTCCTGCGTGCGTGACGAGCATTCCACCGTCGGAACATTTAAATACTAACAGATTGAAGTTAGCCAAAACCGCAAACTAATCAGCTGTGTCACACGTGACTACAAGGAAATAAATTCCTAAAAGATTTGATGACGGAATACGGAAGAAAATAAACAAGTTTATTAAGTATCTTCACGCCCATATCCTCAGAAATGGTAGGCAGAGACACAGCACCTACGACTAGCTGAAGACACCAATACTAATAAACTATCTAAGATAAGAGATAGGGCTATTTGAGATTAGTAACCAGTCAGTACCTGTTATTTTTCGATATATAATAAAAATATCTTAGCAACAAAACCCTATTTTAGGCTTATATCTATCTGTATACATATGTTATTAACATTGGTCGTGTCATAATGTGGTAGATGGCACACCTATCGCCAACAGGCATATATATCAAATACCGGCAATGTCATATTTATTAAAAAATTGGAAATACATATTTTGTTACTCGGCCAGGGATTGAACCCGAGACCTTAAAACGTCAAGTCTGATGCTCGACCGCTAGAACACAAAGGCAATTAGATTTTAAATACATATCACACGTTATAGTTTAGCATCTAAACTTTTATATTGCTAGATGTAATGTTAAACCTTCGACTAACGAATCAGAAAGGAGGACATTAATAAAAACTAATCAGACTTTAACCTTTTCTCCTCAAACAAACACACATGTATGACATACATATATTATATTATTTGTATAATTTAAGCACAAAATCCACGTAAACTTTAAGATACATCACAGGTGTTTACAACGTTGTTTTGTATGTCTAATCTTCCACAAAATCTTGGTTCGCACGAGTGAAATATACTTGAGAATTTCTTTTATCTTTGCTCCATTTATCTCACGGAGTAACTGTCAGGTAAGATAACAAATATTTCCAAAAACACATAACCGCGACACTCACCAGGGACTATTATACTACTGTTAGGTATGTGTCAACTGTCAACCGTCAATTCTCTGTGTAAAATTTTCCATAATGCCTTCGAACCTTTGCTTATTATTATCTGTGCAGTATTCAAAACATTGCCTCTGTGGTGTAGCAATCCGTAGACTACGTGAACTCCCGGGTTCAATTCTCGTGTCAGGCAACTAGATATGTGTTTTATAAAACTGTATGTTTTTCAACCAAAGTGGAGTTTTATAACTATTTATATATAACTCAAGAACGGCTGAACCGATTTGACTGAAAATTAAAGGAAGGTAGATTAGAACCAAGCGACGGAAATAACATAGTTTTTATCCCGTTTGACTTGGAGGAAACTAGAAAAAACAACATTTTATTTATTCCCAGACAAACTTAATAGGTGAATCGAAGTTCGCTATAAAGTTAGTTTTCTATAAAAACAACGTCACTCCGTATTGATTATCCGTTTGGCGATAGGTCTTTCATCTATTTCATTATGGACTAAAAATCTATGGTTAATCGTGGACACCCTAAGTAACTCTACCTATATAATGGGATACGGGCGTGAAAACGCTTTTTATAAAAATAAAATAAATCCCGACGCAAATTTACATATTGCACGTTTAAAACAATATTTGCGGACATTTATCTTTGAATCAAAGTTCATTGTTCCAAGACGAGGAAATTTTACGAGAGATGTCCGTCCGTACGCGCTTGGAATTATAAATTAATCGAGTTATAAACAAAGAACATTCTCCTCTGGGCTATTGTTCTGGGCCTATTGGGAGAATTAACCCCAAGTGACTCCTAACAGTACTCTACAGGAAGTTAAGCCCATTAAAGATTATGACAGAAATAATTGCAATTCGCCGTACACGGGCTCGACCATCTGCTTTTAAGGTAGCTCGTAAAAGGCGAGCATAGGCTTACCGTCACTAACACCGTGACACCCTACTGGTTGGTAGAGTTTCACGGGGACTCGCCCGAATTGATACCACCACTCTAACCTATTTCTGTCGCCATGCCATCAATGACGTGTTCTGATTTGGAGTGTAAGGTAACTGGTAAACTTAATTTTTGCTCCAGACCTAACATCCTGGCCTCAGGTTGGCAACGCACCATTACCACCTTTGGTGTCTTTAGGTGGCGTGAATTTCTTACCTTCACTAAATCTGTATGTTTGTTTGCCTTCCAATATAATAATAAAAAATGCGTCACGGTCCTGTGGCTAGGTTATTAGGACTAATAAAGAAGTCTACTGGCGATCCTACCACCCGCACCGAAACCTGACATAGTTATTATGATGCCAGGAATAATGAAGGCGGTGGATCTCTACTGGGGCAGACTTACGAGCAACCTGATAGGGAGAGGAGGTATTCTACCTAGAAGACACTGAGTAACACCAACATGTGTTGCAGGAAGTTACTGCCATTAAAGATGGTGACAGAATTAATTGCAAATTATTATTATTTGTTGTGGATTAAAGAAATTACTAATTAGATTATTAAAGTTATTTATATTCTTTTGTTATCTATTAACAAGGAAATAAATGTTGTAATTTATATATGTTTTTCCGACGTAGGGAAGTGACAACCACATAGCCAGCTAGCTAGTAAATCTACTTTAGATGTTAGGTTATTCCACTAATGCAGTCAAAATGAACTGGTAGGACTGAACAGAAGATCGTCTGATATACCTCATCTTACCGCCAAAGCGTCGATGCTATCACCATTGTTGGTTTTCGTGGTAGAGGGTTTGCGCCCTAGGCTTAAGATTCCGGTCAAAAGATAGTGTTACACCAACACACCAATAACATCTATCGTGTCCAACGGTTATATCTTGCCATTAAGGGAGCCGCACGTTTTTATATAAAAAAGCAACTGCAAGCTCGTTTACCCATGATTAGCCGAGGTTCTTTTTAGACCCACAATTTAATATGTAGTAGCAAACTATCTTTTTAATAAAATGATAAAAACAAATACTGAGTTGCCGGACCTAGATCGAAAACCACAAACCCACAGAGACGATAATATATTTATTTTTAATTATGAATATCAAGGTTATACAACAAAATGAAAGAAACTAGGGAAACTATAAGCGTCAAATACTTATCTAAGTAATTGATGGTAGTTGTGACGGTAGAAACGCATAGTACTCTAGGATCAGCAATTTATTATGTTTAGCCTTCTAGCCATTAAATAAGTATTTCTTTTACATTTTCACACCTAATCATTTCATGAAAAAGTAGGTGATTTGTTTATCGAATTGTAATAGTCACAAGGCTATATTTTTAATAATTAATAATTAATCTAAAATACTTTAATCAAAAGTTATTTATAAAATTAATTGAGCATAACATTATTTTACGCTTATTATGTACTATCGACACTAATTACACGAGAACACTGGATTATTTTTTTTACAATTACTTCAAACCTTGTGGCCACAATATAGGATATATTGTAGCTACAAGTATATTCTTCTAAAAGTTTCTTTGATTTTTGATTACTACATTAAGCGAAGTAAAACTGAAAAAAAAACAACTTCAATTTCAAACATAATTCAAAAACAACTTGTCTTCGTTGTCTACTGACGGAAAAAGGATGATCGTAATTGGCGGACTAATCGAGTAACAAACAGACAAAAAAGGACATACACATAAGTTATCCTAGTTCTTGGAATCGGTTAAAAATTGATCTATGTTTTATTTACAGCCTTCTAAGCCTGTATTTTCAAATTGTAAATATCATAAAGCTAAAGCTAATTTATCACTAAATTTAACAATGTTCAATAACCCCTGACGTAACCTGTTCCTAATGTAACAAAGAATCATCTCAATCTCGCCCGCTTACAGAAGACAAAATCCGCATTAAAATCGGTCCATCCGTTCAAATATATGGTGCCATAGTCAGACTGAGACGACAAATTTATCACACCCTAATTTTTCAGTCAGTTCAATGTTTTTAATGTATTCTAATCATTGAACTAAAACGGTATCCTATTTTCTCTATAATACTAATCGAAATCTTGTATTCGAATTACTATTGTCAAGAATGAGTTATTTAAAAAAAGGCTAAGCAAATAAGAAAAGTATTTAATGCCTATTGTTCGAAATAAAATTCATTTCTCCTAACACTGCGGCATTCCGATAGGGCGTATCCTAGTAACGTTTTCAGATATTCAATACTTAACTACTAAGAAGGCTTTTATTACATTTGATTTAGGCTTTGTAATACTTTTCATCTGTTCATACCTTAAGTCAGTGGAGGTAATTCAATTTGGTCGCACATTTTATAATCTTTGACCTTTGAAATATGGTAAAACGTCACTTTCTACGTTCAATCTGACTCAGTTAAAGTTAATCTGTTTTTTTCCTCTGTTTTTAAATAATTCTATTGATATTGCATGCGTTCTTCTTGTTTGTGTATTAAGAGCACCATCGTACAAATTTTTTTTGATTATATCTCCTTAACATAAGGTTCGCCTCCTGGAAGAGATCGCTATTTTGGCGATAAGGCCGCCTTTGTGTATCACTTAGTTTTAAATTTCTTTAAATGTATTATTTTTTATGTATTTTGGTGCACAATAAAGAATTATTCTATTCTATTATATTCTATAAATAATATTTAATGATAAATTTAGAGACAACTGTTGCATTTAACTACAACCCAACATAACAAATAACATATTTATACGTGGGTTATAGTGAACGTTTCTGATAAATAAGGCAAGATAAGATATTTATGATTAGTTTAGTGCTTCTTAAAGTATATACTCTCACTATTAACTTATTTTCTATTTATTGGAACCATTGTCTAACGCAGTGGGTTCAGCCTTCAGTAGAGATCTCTCCAACGGCTTCTTGGAATGTATTCATCTCCGCTTCTGGGCGGAGGAACCATAAACCTCCAAATTTACTTTAAATAGTTAAGTTTAAATAGTTACATGGTTAAATAATAGTAAATAGGTATATTTTGTAGTGTATTTCTCTGTACAACAACTACTTCTTTCATTTAATCCTTTCTTTTTACGGGTTAGCTGAAAGAAATTTCTTTTAGTAGAGAAGAGCTCGCCTTGTGTACTTCGTTTTATTTACTTCTAAGTATATTTTGTAATATAGTGTATTATTTTGTCCATCTTTCGTATTGTTGTGTGTAATAAAGAGTTAATAATAATAATATGTTATGATAAAAAGTTCAAAGTAAACTAATGTTTACTCTGAAAAAATAATCTCATTATTCTGTAGAGTCCAATGAATATTCGTTTGACTTGCACCGGAAGTAATGTCATGCCAACCAAAGCGCGGGCGGATTAGGTTGACGCGACGGAAAAAGTTCGGTTTAAGATATGTAAATTAGGCTAGATTTAAAAGGATAACATACATTATTTAGCTGGAAAATCCAAAGTAATTGTAAATGAAATAAAAACAAAAAAGATGGAATATTTTAGACGCGTATAATTCAGGACAATAGAACTTGTACGGCTTTTAATCGGTATTTTCAGAAATTTAAACTAAACATGAAATGTCACAGTCAAATTCATTTGACATTAGTATTTTGTCTCTTTCGATAACTTGTATTGAAAGAAGATGGCGAGAACTTCAATTTTTGTTGAATTGCCACCACTGTCGACGATTATCAAAAGTACAGAGCATAGTACAAAACATGGATCAGTTTGAACACTAATGCCCGGTTCCTACATTCAAGAAACAAGGCGTTTTTGCTTAGGAACGGTAGTTTTTTGTACGAATAGTAAAAAAAATTATAAATATGTACGAATAGTAAATTATTAATTGTTCGTTGTCCTCTGGTAACTCGAAACATTTTGTGTAACAATGCACAACGCTTTGTCACTTTTAGGCAAACTACCCACGGTTATACTAACGGATTGTTGTGCGTTGATTATAGGAATCAAGCTTAAGCCTGGATGATAAAATATTTATTTGCGCTTCATTGAAGCAATAGGGTTGTCATGTTGTTTTTTTAATTGAATTGCAATAAATAGGTTGTTTAGAAATAATATTCCTTAAAAAAGATGGCGAAAACAACAACGTGACCATTAGTATGGACGCGGCACTCGCTCCTTTAGCACCGCGAAACCCGCTTAGGGGCCTCGTCGATGCGCATATTAGTGTGAATGTGCCATGTCAAACGTTTGTAGGTATTTTCTATACCGCTTCATATTTTTTTTATGGTATTGGAAGGCAAACAAGCAGACGGATTTCCTAATGGAAAGAAATTCACGCCGCCTAGAGACACCAAAGGTGGTAATGGTGCGTTGCCAACCTGAGACCGGGATGTTAGGCCTCGAGCAAAAGTAAGTTTACCGGCTGCCTTACCATCCCAACCAGAACACGTCATGACGTTATGGCGGCAGGAATAGGTAAGGCGGTGGTACCAATCCGGGCGAGTCGCTGCGAAACTACCACCTAGTGAATTTGTACAGTTTCTATATACACATATATTAAATAGACATATATGTAGTTTGGAGACAATCTTCTCGCTCTATCTTTTTTCAGCACAAGTGTTAGAAAGAGACAATAACAGTTAGTGCTGTCAAATTAGTTTGTCAGTAACATTTCTATAGTAGCAAAGTCACTTGCAATTCTAGTATAGTACCTCCAGGCTATAGTGAAGGTCAACATTTTCTACCGGTTTTTACGAAAGCCCTAATACTGCTCAACATAAATCTATCCTAAGCAGGTTAGTAGAGCGCTAGGCCTTGACATCGTGCTTTATCTGATACTATTTTGTGTATTAATAAAATTTAATTTTTTATATTGACCTTGTACTAATGTTTAAATTTTTTCCAATGACTTATTGTGTTTAGACAACTCTCCTTTTCTTATGAAATATGGAACTGTTGTGACAGAATTCTTGCTACTACGACTTTAGTTCTTGCTCTAGTGATGTTCCGTGCTGATGGAAAGATGCAAACATGGTTTATGATTTTATTTACAAGCACAAGTGTTATCTATGGTGTCTTTATAGGACGGTTTTCTCTTAACATCTGGAGAGCTATACTTTCTTATCAATTTTAAAAATATATTCATGCTTAGGTTTAAAGGTATTTAGAAAGTTTTGAACTTCTTGTCTGTTTGTAGTTATACTTGTTTGCCAGTTTGTATTCGTACACAGAATAAAACATCTGGACCGTCTCATGCAAAAGAGGTCAAATCTACTTGGAAATAACATAATTTAGACTCTTCAGACTGGCAGTTTGGTCTTCTATAATAAAGGAGTAAGTATATTTTCAAAGAAAGTGTTAGTCAATTTGATTTTTTTTAATTAATACCGGTTTTTTGTAATTAAAAATTAAACAAATCGTGCTTAAATTAAAAACTACGATATCTTCTTTTAAACATAAAATGAGGGTAATGCCGATGGACCGAATATTCAAATGTTGGCTTTAGATATTTTGTAGAACTTCATTTATTATTAACTAGCTGTTCCGGCAAACATCGTTCCACGTGATCAGTTTACATGGGACTAATTAACATGTTGGTTTTTATTAAACTTAAATTAAGCTGTTTCATTTCTTATAATAATTATTATTTTTAAGTCATAAGATTCAACCGAAATATTTTCTGGTAAGGGGTCAAAGTTTTTTAGTACATACTTAGCAACCAAAGTTATAATTATCACAGTATTGAGGCCAACAACTTTTGTAACACTTTTCATTTTATGTTTAACAACAAGATTAACGTATCTTTATCGAAAACGCCCTCTTCGAAAGTTCCCAGATTGGTTTAACTTAATAAGAGGAGAAAGTCCGAGTTCGATTTTTTCAAGTTCAAGTGTGCTTGTGGTTACTTTATTGTTAATTATACGCATTGAAACTTTAAAAAACACATAAAACATATTCACGTCAACTTTATTATGGATCCTTAACATTTTTAATGCGAAAACGATAAAGTTTTCACCTAATTATCTGATTTTAAAGAAATTAATAAACAGACTGTGGTATAGTGTGACATTTGCGTTGACTTGACTTCGATTCCCAGATCGGGTACTCAGAAATTTGTTTTTCAATTTCATAATAAAACAAAGTTTATTTTGATTGGTTATTTTATTTGCACCCTTATCCATTGTAAGATTATAATGTGCCTTTGGCTAATCGTGCGTGTCCTAGTTATAGCTCTGCCTATAGCTTCGAAGGATTCGAGCGTAAAGGTATTTTTTTTAATTTCATTTATTACGCACAAAAACTGTACAATAGATAATTTAATGTCATACAACATTCTCTGCAAAAGTAAAATACGCAAATAAAATACGTTTATCGTAAAGGAAATGTTGCTGGCAACTATTGCATAAAACATTCTATTGTCTATCGCGCAAATTGTGAGTTGATTATAGTCGATTATTCGTTTATCTCTTTCTTTCTGCGTATGTATAAACAAGATAAACATTTTAAAGTCTATCTCTTTCTGTAATACCTAAGATGAAAGAGATAAACAATATTCCATGCGACGCTTCTCCAGTGGTATGGCTCACACATGTGACCGCGCAGCAGAGGTTTTTTACACAGATTAGGATCTGCACGTTATATAATGTGCACTTAATATGAAAATTAGTGTACGTGTTATGTTGTTTCCCCTTAACTGTTGACCTAGAACTTAGTTACAAGTGACTCATAACTTGTACGAATGCTTCTAAGAAGTCCGAGTTTATTGCCGTTTCCTTTCGTATCCAAGCATGTGTTTTACTTCCAGTGACTCAATGGGGTGTGCGATTCGTGAAATCTACATAAAATAATTTAATCGTAGTAAAGGAGTACCAGCCTTTAGTTACAACTAGCTGTACCGGCGAACTTCGTTACAGCCGCTCTGTTTGTATGGGAAAAATTAAGCCTTATTCAAATATTGGGAAATTCTTTCCCACTTCCTACATATAAATACAAAAGTACTCCGTTTGATTAAGGGTTAAAATGTTTTTCCTGATTACCTCGAATTTTAACGAGATAAAAGTATCTGAGTCTGTCTCCTGGTTCTAAGCTGCCTCCTCGTCAATTTTTAGCAAAAAACGTTTCAGTCGTTTTTGAGTTATAGTGCACCTAACGCGACTTTCTTTTATGTGGATATAGATAGATTAATATGTTGTCTTAGTAAACATATATGTAATAAAACTGAAAAATTGCTGTATAATTTGCCATAAAATTTATTTGGGACTATAATATAGTACAGTAATACTAAGTATACTTTATTATGTCTTATAAAAACAAGTAGCAACATCGGACTCCTTTGTAGACAGTTATGTGTGGCAAAATAAAAAAATGTTTACTTCGAATTCCGAGTCTCCCCCGATTTTTCATGAGTTCTAAAATTAAACTAGGTTTTAAGTTTTTCAACATGGATTTAAAACTGGTTTAAACCGGAAATGCTGCAATCGCAATAGCATTTCCGCGACGTATGGTCAATGGCATTTATAGATAATAAACAGGTATTTTATCTGTAAATTCTAAAACTATGAATACGAAGGAAAAAATTTAATACATTTCGCTATTTTAAAGCTGTAGGTACTTATTCTTTATTCAAAATCACTATTATACATCACAATACCTTTAAAATATTATTATGCAGAATAATGTATTGCAAAACAAAAAAAAATATATACAAAATACAAGAAAGGTAAAATTGCACAAAAAGCAAGCTTAACTACAAAAATTTCTTACAGCCAACCCAAAAAAATTAAGTGAAAATAAAATGGAAGGCATCGTGTACGAATAACGTTTGCTTAGATTATAATTATATATATAATTATATTTTGATATATAATTATACTTAGAACAAATAAAACATAGATATAATAATTAAGTGTACAAAAATAAAACAGGTAGGTACATAATATAAGATAAGAAAATAAAAAGTAAACTGACCTATCTTTTGAAATGTTGAATAGCTGTGTATGATAGCAAATACGTAAGAACTTAACCTTTGTATATATATGTATATAAAAAACGTAAGGTGTTAAAGTTAACTGCCTTAAGGGTTTTTTTGTAATAAAGTCGAATCATATAAAAAATTTACTATCCCACGAAAACTCTTTTAACACAAAGATAAAGCATAATAAAAACAAATACGTAAATGCCAAATTTTACCAAGATCTATAAAAGCATAAATTTTCTTTGACAAACATACTAACATCAAAACGTTTTCAGAAACTTTCGCATTAATTTTCACACTAACTAAAAAACCTTCTTCTTATCCTATCCTATTATAAATGCGAAAGTTTGTATGTTTGTTTGTTTGTTACTCCTTCACGTCAAAACTACCAAGCCGATTTTCATGAAATTTGGTACACACATATAGGGTAACTTGGATTAACACATATGATAGTTTTATCTCGAAAAAATATTCCTGTGGGACCATTAACCACGCTGGTAACGACGCGGGCACCAGCTAGTTTAAGAATAAAGTACTTAATAGTGTCTACTCTTGCAGGAAATTTGCCTATGCGCGAATGGTATCCCTACGACGCCAAGGTCAACGAGAAAATTGTTACTGAACTAAATGAATTAACTCTAATTGTTGAATAAAATATAAAACAATAGACAAGAGGAACCTATTATTGTTGCTGTCACCCACTTATTATTAAGTAATTATATTGTGTCGCATAAAAAATAACAATTAAGTATACCTACTTATTACCTAACAATAATAGCAGCCTTTGTAATTAACAATCGTTTAACAGACGACAAAAACTAAAAACAATATTTATTAACTTTTGGTAGATAAAAATCTTAAACAAGTAATTAGAAATTATTCTTCCATACCCACGTTATGAATGCGAAAGTGTGTCTTTTTAACCTACTCCAAAGAGGAGAAGGTTTTCTAATTGGACTATACTTTTTTGCAGTTTTTCCAATGATTTAAAACATAAGTAAGTAAGTATCTTCACGCCCATATTCCCGAAGAGTTAGGCAGAGGCACAACAAGGGCACCTACGACTAGCCGAAGACACTAAGTCCCACAATGTGATAGGTGGCAAGACTATCGCCAACCGGGCACATATCCAATTCCGAGCAACTTTTTTTTAATTATAAGAAAACTAAAAAAACCAAATTTTCTTTTTGTTGCCCGACTCGGGATACCGGGACCTCAAGCAGTCAAGTCTAACACCTGGACCACTAGACCACAGAGGCGATTTAAAATATAACATTTTTTATGCCCAAAATAATTCAGAATAACTCTGATTGCAAAAAAGAGGAAATTAATAATTCAGCTTCATTTTTTTATATTTGTTATGTGAGTATGTGGCCATTAACGAATTTGGTCGTTTTTTTTTTTTTCAAAACATAATTTATGAATCAGAGATGGTACTTTATCTATTTGACCAAAATCCGACAAAATGTTTTTTGAGTTATACTTGTTTTGTATTTGTATTGTATCTAAATAAAGCAGTCATAAAATTGCATTTTGTTTTTTTCAGTTTCACTCTGAATATACAAAAGTAAGTATCTCACACTCTTATCCCCGAAAAAAGAGACTTACGGTTGTATCAGGGTAACCAAGACTAACTGAAAGTACTAAATCGCGCAATTTGATATGTGGCTATCCTATTGCCAACCGGATATCTATCCAATCCTACCTGCTACCTGATAGTACAAGGAAATATAAAAAACTCATTTTGTTGCCCGACACAAGAATTGTAGGTACTCCCGGAACCTCATTCATATCCAACACCAGACCACTAGACCATAGCGATCAAAGTTATTTTGATTTTTCGTTCTATTTTGTGCAATTTTTCTCCTTGGTATCCTTAAAATTAAAGACCAAAAAAAATGGTTGCCTGTAAAGTCGATTTTACGGGCGAAGATTTTACGTGACAACGTCTTTTTCTCGGCGGCCC